>JACXGI010002845.1:16104-68925 GCA_016801175.1 Esox masquinongy
CTCTCTCTCTCTCTCTCTCTCTCTCTCTCTCTCTCTCTGTCTCTCTGTCTCACTCTCTCAGCTCTTGTGGGTGTTGTTGGTGGCCACCATCATAGGCCTCCTTCTGCAGAGGCTGGCTGCACGCCTGGGGGTCGTCACAGGGATGCACCTCGCAGAGGTCTGCCACCGCCAGTACCCTGCTGTGAGTAGCACACACACACACACACACACAGATATAAACACACACACACAGACATAGACAAACAGACACACACCCATAAAGACACTTTTTATACACACTGCTTTCAACACCATAGTTTTGATTAAATGAATGTTGTGGCTCTGTGTGTGATATCCAGTTTATACATTCACGCCTTCAAACCCCCTCCTCCCCGCAAAGGTTCCACGTATCATTCTGTGGTTGATGGTGGAGTTGGCCATCATTGGCTCAGACATGCAGGAGGTCATCGGCTGTGCCATCGCATTCAATCTCCTCTCTGTGGGCAGGTAGCTACAGTACCAATACCCAACTAAACTACTTTTACACATCACAAATTGTGTGTCCCAAATAACACCCTACTGCATGTAGTGCCCCGTGTTCAAAATTAGTGCACTGTATAGGAAATAGGGAGTCAACTGGGATGGAGACATACGAATACAATGACTGGTGTTGAGGTCTGTCCAACATGTTTTTTTTTCTCCATCTAACAGGATTCCACTTTGGGGTGGTGTCCTCATTACTATCACTGACACCTTTGTGTTCCTCTTTCTAGATAAGTATGGTGAGTGTTTCTTTGAGTGATCTTTTCACCCTTTAAGATTTTTCTGTGATCTGATGCTGTTTTGGTACAGGTGTGTGTATCCATTTCTTTCTGAGCAGGTTTTTATGTGATTATCTCCTTTTATTTTTTAGGCCTGAGGAAACTTGAACTATTCTTTGGGTTTCTAATCACCATCATGGCAATAAGTTTTGGGTACGAGGTAAGATTTGCAACTTGAGATTTGGAGAAAAAAAACAAATTGCACATACCTCTCGACTACAACTTAAGCATCTATCTCTTATGACTAGTACTTGAGCTTCTGTGACTTATGACATTGCTTGGACTTGAGTTGTATTACTCGTGAGAGTCAGGAGACATGTTTAGATTTCCCTGAAAGGTTCTTATATCCTCTATCCTCTCTTCTTGCAGCTCCTTTTCAAGGCCATGTTAACCTCGTCCCCGGGATATTGTGTGTAGTGAATTGGGCTGCAGTGTCTGGAAATAGGATTAGAGCCATAACAACTTTGCATTGCAGACTGAATCACAGAATTAGAAATAGGCCTCTTCAAAAATGTATTCAACTTAGTAGATAACTTGCGCAAGTTATTCATAAACATAAAACAACACAGAACTGCCCTGTGGCTCTGTGTATGGTGTGCGTTCATCTATGTTTTGCATAACCGCAATGATGCTAATGAAACAATTATTTGGTTGAGATGGAAAGGCTTTCCTAAAAACTCTTATCACATGTAAACCTAAGGCAGAAATATTTTCAAATGTATACATTTAAATTAAATTGTGTGCCCCCATGACAAGTTAGATGGGTTGCAAGTAACATTAGCTATTTAGCCAGCCAACTAGTCTAGCTAGCTAATTAGTCTAGCAAAACACTATAGTTTACAACAGAGCACAAATAAACACAATGGGTCTTTGTCATCATAAAGGTAAGAAAGAGATGGACTTAGAGCCTGACTTCTTGGGCCCATCCAGTGTTAGACGAGTTAAACTGAGTAAGCTACCAGAGCCTGTGAACGAAGCCCAAGGGAACAGGCAAGCCTCAGTCAGTATTTACGGTGGGGATGTGTTAATGGTGAATGTGAACATTCTGAAGAGCAAAGAGTGAAGTAGATGGTAAGGGTCAAAGTGAAACATTAATCTGGGAAGACATAGGGTGGCCACTGGAACAGTTGTTGTCTTTCCATTCCTCGTTTTTATGTAAGGTGCCCCAACTTTGATGACTCCAAAAAGTGACTTCCCCCTATTCTAATTTTAAAATGACTTTTGTGGAGAGAAGTGCTCATCTAGCACTTTTACAGATACCCAGCCTAAAACCCCAAAGAACAAGCAACAACAAGAATGATGCACGGTGGCTATGAAAAACTCCCTTATGATGCGAGGTAGCCTGTTGATGCTTCATAACGTTTGGTAAAAACTGCTCCATACTCTGCTTTCCCCTAGAGTTCAATAAGTGCTGTTGCTGTCAGCAAAGCTAGCCAGCTATTCCAAAGTAGTTAAATTACAATATCTTGATGGAAGTTGGAAGTTGACAAAATTCAATAATCCAGACGAGGCGAAGGGCACAGGATGAGGTGAATGCAATAACACAATTGTAATTACTAAAATTGACTGCTCAAGCTAACTAGTGTTGCTCTGCATTCTGTGAGGTGTGAATAACCTCCCATTTTGCAAATGATTTATAATATGTTGCTTGTATGTGGATAATGTATTTGTAGAACCTCTGTCATTCCAAAGTTAGCCAAAAATAAGTTAAAATCATGTATTTTTAAAAATCCCAAAACATATTTCTAGAGTTTAAGGTAACCAGACTGTGACTTCAATGAGTTACTAGTCTTTGACAAACTACTCAAACAGGTAATCGGTACATTAGTAACAAGTGTTTTTCACTTAGAACTTCCAATTTTGAAAAACTCTGAAAGCTGGAATTACAAAATGGACAAAATAAAATAGGCAAAACATTTAACCTCCTAAGACCTGAGCTTTGATAATGTATGCATTTGTAATTTCTCTTAGCTATGTGGGATTAGCAGGACCTAATAAGTATAATATCTAAGCATTGTCTTTGAACATGAAGTACTTTACGGAAAAAATTATGTCCTCATATGATGACATTGAGTTTATTTTACTGAAAAATAGTGTCCTCATATGTGGACACAGGGTCTCAGGAGGTTAAAGGATGTTATAGAGTCCTACTTACTGTTATACACGAGCGTCCACTTTAACACTAGAGTCCACTTTAACGCTGGACTTGATGTCACTTAATGCCATCACAAACATAATACTACGAACAGCTCAATCCATCTACTCTCACAGATTCTCTACTGACCTGAGATCTGGACATTGCGAAGGCCACAAAAATAAACTTGACTGGGATTCATCAAACCAGCCAATGTTTTTTCACTTCTGAGTTGCCTAGTGTTGGTGAACATGTGCACACTGGAGCGGCTGCTTCTTATCTTACACTGATAGCAGTGTGTCACAGTGTAGTCATCTGCTGCGTTAGCCCATCCGTGACAAGGGCAGATGAGTTGTTCGTTCTGATATGCTCTTCTGCTCAGTCATATAGGTCACTTCGTTTTGCCCATTCTTCCATTGAATGGAACTGACTGCCTCAATGCCTGTTTAACTGCTTTAAATAGCAAGCCACAGCCAAGGGACTCACTGTTTGTAGGAGTGATCTATTTACGTCATTGATTTCTGCGCTGTGAAAGCCAGCTAGTTAGCTAAAATGAAGCAATGTTCTTAAAACGTACTAGCTTGCAGTGTAAAAAAAAAACTGAAGTAAAAAATTGAATATAAATTGGCATAAAACACTTCCTCAACCTGAATTGAGGAACATGGGACTTGACTCAAACCTTGTTTTGGATTTGGAGGATTGTGACATGGTCTCATCTCTGGCCTGCAGTATGTGAAGGTGGGTCCGGACCAGGGGGAGCTGCTGAAGGGGATGTTTCTGCCCTACTGTCAGGGCTGTGGCACTCCCCAGATGGAGCAGGCTGTCGGCATTGTAGGAGCTGTCATCATGCCTCACAACATCTACCTGCATTCAGCCCTTGTCAAGGTAGATCTCCTGCATTCTGACATGTCAGACATAGGAGTCAAAGACCTGCTTATTAGCCTAGTATAGATCAGCTGTGTATTTGTTTTTCAACTAGTCTAGATAACCAGTTTTTTTCATGAAGCTATGTCCTTGCTGTCAAAATTGGCAAAACAATTTCTTCTATCAGTTGTTTTGAAAATTGTTTTTTTTTTTCTGTCATCAGCTTTATTATTAGCGGGTACATTGAAGAAGTTTTTAATGTCATATTAAAGGACCTTCAGTGTGACGTAGTAGAGTCATCATTGGACCGTCACTGACAGTAGAGTCTTCATGCACCTTCACTATGACATAGTAGAGTCCTCAGGGACTTTCACTATGACATAGTAGAGTCCTCATGGAGCTTCACTATGACATAGTAGAGTCATCATGGACCTTCACTATGACATAGTACAGTCTTCATGGACCTTCATAATGACATAGTAGAGTCCTCATAAACGTACACATTTTTTGACCAAACAGCCTGAAAGTACATTGTCACAATAATTGTGATATTTAATATATAAATATATATAAATATATTTTCTCATCTAGTCTCGGCAGATAGATCGTGGAAATAAGAAGGAAGTGAAGGAGGCCAACAAATACTACTTCATTGAGTCCACTATCGCCCTCTTCGTCTCTTTCCTCATCAATGTCTTTGTTGTAGCTGTGTTTGCTGAGGCCTTCTACAAAAAAACCAACATGGAAGTGGTGAGTTTAATAATTTATCAGACATGGAGTTTCTCTTTATGTCTCAGAATGAAACTCTCCCTTACAGATGTTTCATACAAGATTACAAACGAGGTGGTTCGAATCCCAAATGCTAATTGGCTGATAGCCGTGGTATATGTAAACAATAAGGCATGAGAGGGTGTGGTATATGGCCAATATACCATGGCAAAGAGCTGTTTTTAGGCCTGATGCATTGAGATATCACACCCCCTCGTACCTTATTGCTTTCATGCACTGGGTAGTTAGACTACAGCATTTAGGGTGGTTCCATCAGACTTTACACCAATAATAAGTTTTTAATTTTGTAAATAGTGTAATTTTATTTATAAACAGAAATCAAACATTCATAATATCAGTAAGGCACATTAAGGGTTTGTAGTATGTGGCCACTAAGTCATGGCTAAGGACTGTATACACACACTTTGCGGTGCATGGTCCCTAACAGACCTTAGCTGTTATTTGTTAATCATGGCATGGCCTCTAAGCCAGTGATGTTCATATTTTGTTTTTTACTGCTTTTCTGACAGAACTTACAGTGCAATGCATCAGGCAGTCCACACACAAACCTCTTCCCAATGGATGACAGCCCACTGGAGGTGGATATTTACAAGGGGGTATGTCTTCCATGGATTAACAACAATCTTTATGACCTATGAAATCACTTAACCACAGTGTGTACCTGCTAACCTTGGCCAATCATTTGGCTATGAATTTAACATTTGTTTGACCTTGATGAAGTGAATGCCAGTAATACCCACGGAGGTTTACGCTTTTCCTCTCCTTTCTCTCTAGGGGGTGGTGCTGGGCTGTTTCTTTGGCTCTGCAGCCCTCTACATTTGGGCTGTTGGGATCCTGGCTGCTGGACAGAGCTCTACCATGACAGGCACTTACTCTGGACAGTTTGTCATGGAGGTGAGAATAAGGGCTTGACATGGTTATATGATGCATATAAGTTATTGTAGGTGTTCATGTTTTAGAAAAAAAAGCTATAGGGCATCAGAAGCCCCTCCCTCACTGTGTGTATGTGAGAGCACATTATATTGTCCTTCCCTGTTTTGTCTGTACTGTTTACACCCTCTCTGCCTCAGGGTTTCCTGAACCTGCGTTGGTCCCGTTTTGCGCGGGTTCTGCTGACCCGGTCCATTGCCATCGTTCCCACATTGCTTGTAGCCATTTTCCAGGACGTTCAACACATGACTGGCATGAACGACTTCCTCAATGTGCTGCAGAGCCTGCAGGTGGGTGAGACTCAACAGATGAAGACAGGGTCTCAGATCAAGCAGGTCGGAGAGACCTGTCTCCCTCTGTGTCTGTCTGTCTCCCTCTGTGTCTGTCTGTCTCCCTCTGTGTCTGTCTGTCTCCCTCTGTGTCTGTCTGTCTCCCTCTGTGTCTGTCTGTCTCCCTCTGTGTGTCTGTCTCTCTCTGTGTGTCTGTCTCTCTCTGTGTGTCTGTCTCTATGTGTCTGTCTCCAGGTGTCACTCTCTTTCTGTTTCTCTGTCTGTCTCTCTGTGTCTGTCTCTCTCTGTGTGTCTCTCTGTCTCTCCCTCTCTCTCTGTCTGTCTTTCTGGCTACATATTTTGCCACTAATATGGCACTCCAAGGTTTTTCTGACAGACAGACAGAGTGGAGATTCGGGGCGGGCCAGGTCCTTTGGGGTATTATACTGATGCATTAAAAGGGACTGAATTTGGTCAGTTCAGACTTCTAACTTCCTCTTGCCTCTCCCATGTTCCATAGCTGCCGTTTGCTCTGATCCCCATCCTGACCTTCACCAGTATGACGTCCATAATGGATGACTTCGCTAATGGACTGTAAGTCATCATAACCCTTCACCATTAAGACTCACATTGGTTCTGGGTTTCCACTGAAGGCCAGTTCATTCTTATGTGATGACAATGGGTAATAAATGGAACCTGATTCAGTAGTGTACTAGTTTTGACAGGCTCCTATAGGGAATAGTGTGCCATTCGGGACAACTGTGTTGTTTGTCATTGTACCATCTTGTCTGTGACTGCTCCTCAGGTTCTGGAAGATTGGTGGTGGGGCGGTCATCTTGATCGTCTGTGCCATTAACATGTACTTTGTGGTGGTATACGTGCAAAGCCTGGACAGCGTGGCGCTCTATGTATTGGCGGCCTTTTTCTGCATAGCATACCTGTGCTTCGTGTGCTACCTGGTGAGTCATTATCTCAGTCTTTATAACACTGTGGATTGGACTAGAGACACACAACACTAATGTCAATAAGTACCTAAATAAAGTGGTGACATTTCCGAGCTGAATACTAGAAGGCTGCATTGCAGGGTTACGGTTTGGAAAGAAAGTTATTGAGCTATTATAAGGATTACGTTGAACCTCTTCTGATCTCCAACCCTCTCGGTGTCCACAGGCTTGGCAGTGTCTGATAGCCCTGGGGATCTCCTGTCTGGATGTATCTTGTCTGGGCAGAAGGGTAAGCAACAACCGACCTGCTTTGCTCATTGAGGAACAGCCAGCGTACGACACCTAAAACTGATCAGGACAGAATTTAAAGGACAAGACAGACAAACGCAGACATCAGCTAATTGAATCATGGGGAAAAGAAAATGACATCTTAACCAAAGACAAGGCAACTGCTTCGTGTGGCTCACATGGGTGTTGGTCTGTCTTGTCCTTCATGGCTTGAGAGATTTTTATTGCTTTTGTAGAGGGAATTTAGAGACGTCCCAATATTTTTAATCATGAGAGTCACTATTTTTAGAACCTCTTCCCCAATGTTTTCCATGTTTAGCCAGATGAACCAATCGGTGTGTGTGGTTCTTTTGAAGTTTATTATGTCAAACCCAATGACAACAAATAAACGCCTTCCTGTTTAGAGGCCTCCCTGTCCTTCGGGAGGATCTTCAACTGTAAGGCATCATTCTTTAAACCATACAGCTCTTGTATTCTCATTCTCAAGGGTGTAACTTGTTCTCATGGTAATGCAGTAGAAAACAACTTGAAATAATGCAATAGTGAAATAATGCAATAGTGTGTATATATACATTATAAAAACAGTACCAGTCAAAAGGATATTGTGTATACAGTACCATTTTGAATGGTACTGTATACACAATAAAGTTTTGCATGTGAAAATGTCTGATCTGGAGCAATGGAAACCTGATGCATAATAAGCCTAAGTCTATGAAGTATGTTTGGTAATTTGCTGTATTTCCATTATTGTACCTGTGTTTGTGAAGATACATTTATGATTATTTTCTGTATTTGCTGCAAATGTATCTCTTCCTTTATTTTAGATTTTATTTTGTTGGTTTGTTCAACATTTGAATTAGCGAACTGTCTAGTTGACTGTAATTCATGTGAATTTAGTGGGAAACCTCAGTTTGGGTTGAGCAGACTTTCAAAACTTGATTTTGTTCAGTAATGTGAACACACCTCTACAGTTAACAGGACAAGTGTGTACATTTGTGATTGGACTAGAATGGACAACTAACCATGTTTATGTCCTTGTTATGGCTAGTAATCCAAGTGTTCTACCAGATATTGTTTTATTGAGCGTTTTGCTAATTGTCAGAAACAAAATACCGGTAGAATTTTTATGTGATACTAATAACACTGCACTTTGCAACGTTCACTTAATTTTGTTATGGATTTCGTTATAACTGTTTGCTGTAGTTTTCCTGTCTACAGTAATGAAACTACTTGATAACTGTGATCGGGACTGTTACAGGACTGTTCAGTGTTTATTCGTTTTTTGCTATTATGCTTCAGTGTTTTCTCATAAGAATTTATTTATGATTGGTTTTATTCCAACAAAGGTATCTTTGGTAACTTAAAACAGTAATTCCAAGTCATATCTATCGGACACTGAAAGTCTATTATAGCCCTTGAAATTTGAAGTGTACTTTGCTTAATATTCTTGTTTTAAAATTGAGCACAGAATGGGTTTCTTGCTTCTGTTTACTGCTATAGATCCAATCTGTAAACCAATTTTATGCAGTACTTGCATTGTCAAGCAAGTCTGTTTTAACCTGGAATATTGTTGTTCTGCAAAAATAGGTTTTAATGATTTTTCTGTGTTTTACCAAGGTTTTAAGAGGTGAAATTGTAACTTTATATTTCATTTGAGTGTTGTCTTGAGGCATTTTACATTATCTGTGTTTTTATACTAGTGCCTCTCCTTGTCCAGTAGGACAGACTGTTGGCTCAGACTTTATTCTGACTTGAAGCGTTTGAACCTGGCAGAACCAAGTAAATCATACATAGGGGATAGTGGCAGACATTCTGTACATTACCATTCAAATAATGGACAATGCATTCGCGGAGTACGGTTGATAACAGTTGATTTGAGAAATTGTGGATTTCTCAAAGGTAATATACAGCACGGAGGCATTTATCCCGCTTATACCACAGACAAGAAACTGCAGATATAACATTTTTCAAAAATCTTCACACTAATGAATGAAGCAACACCATGTGTACAAAATAAAAAGCAAACCAAACATGGATATTTGTAGATGTCTTGTGTCTTGGTATCTGAAAATGGTTTATGGTACAGCATTATTTTAATATCAGTTACTTCTAGTTTCTCTATTTTAAATACACATTCATTTTGGAGTTTGTATGTATATGTGAGTTTATTTGAAGTAGGATGATTGATACAATGACCCTGTAAAACCAGGTGTTTCTCCTTCGCCCTAAATTGGATTGACCTGGTTAATGATGTAATAATTAGCCTTTGATGTGTTTTTGTTCACTTGTTTTACAAGCTGGCTGTTCCTGTTGTACAGGATGTCCATTCAGTAAGTAACACCCCCCCCTTCACCACCAACCTGTGGTCACCCCCAAAAATAAAAATTGTCTCATGACAACACTAAAGGGAGAATGGTGTGTAAGGGGTGTAGTCAATACATGACACAATTATTCATATCCATGTCTAAAATAATTTAAACCAATGTAAAATTCATCTTTTTTCATGGAGAAATATGCAACAGATAATTTGAATGGTTTGATTCAAGTATAGTATAATCCACCAAAGCAGATATTGTCCCTGTCTTATATAAAGATTTTCTACTTTTGTCTCACATCCTGTCAAGTTTTTCCTCTTATTCACCATTTAACTAGGGCAAAGGAAAAAGCATGAATGTGTCAGTGAGGCAATGCATTAGGAAGTGTAGCACTTGATCCTTGCTTCTTTTGGTGTTAAAATATGACTTACCACCTTTCAGTAGGCCTGATAATACTTCTCCCGTTTTTAAGTACAAACAAAGCAAGAGGAGAATGAACTCAAGATCACTTGGATTCAAACCACTATCAGTTGATATTTGCCTGTAGCAACCACTTCATAATAAAAGTCCTGATGACCCATACATGCAGCTACACATTGCACTGTGCTGAATACATAATTCAGGAGCATAAAATGCATTGATGCATTTGAATGCAAGTGATTTCACAATCATTATTAAATCACCAGAGCATAGCAAGCCCAATGTGCAAAACGTGTCAAGTGTTGGTAAGCACATACTATGTTTTTAATTGGTGTTCTTCTGTATTTCTGTTTTTTGTAAGCTTAGATTCCACTTCATTTGCATTAAACAATCATAATCTTAGTCACAGTCACTTGATAAAAGGTGCTTTGCTGCTTGCATTTAAGATAACTTGTATTGAACATAACCGCTTAAACATGCTAGGATTGATTCATTAACTGGGTGAAAGGGATGTCACACTCATCGAGTGTTTATGACATTAACTACCAACATAATCTCAGATGACATGAGGTTAACCATCTGTCACCCTCCTGTTCTCTACAGATGCGTATGGGGTTGACGGGCCACACAGACATTTACCTGCTGAATGACATGGACAGCGAGACCATGGTGGAAAGATGAGGTGCTGTAGAGGTGGATAGAAGCACTGGTACAGTCAGACCTAACATGGAGGATGAAGGGACCATTGGCTCAGCTAGTAGTGCTTATCCTCCTGTGCCTTAGTTACTGGCCAGACCTTTGTAAGTGCCCTTCCTCATCATCCAAGCCTTACAAGGGGCATTGAGGCTCTCACTTGACATTCCACAAGACCGGTATTCTAACTATGATAGGGACTATGTTAGGCCGATGATAAAGTTAACCCCATTGAGTTCAATGGAACTATAATAGTAGTAATATTAGCGTTTAGCGAGTTTTGAAGAGACATTTCAATTGATATGCATGTATTGATATTTATGACAAGAGAACTTGACCTCAACCGGTGAGAGCACTACCGTTTCGTCTGTATTTAACTTTTCAGTTTTTCAACTAGTTGCTCTGGTATTTGCTACTATAACTAGAAAATTCTGCCCACTAAGATATTTATTTAAAAAGTGTGGGGGTGTTGAAAATAATACACCACTCAAAAACGTTACTAATTTCCTGTTACTTCGGTCATTCCCTCGAAAGCCCTTCAGTAAAACTGTAGCTTTGGGTTTCTAATGAAAGGCATGAGAGCAGCCTACATCATGCCTAAATTGTCCCATTTCCTGAGGAAAATGTGTGGTATTTACAAATATGCAGGGACCTCTTTCTTTGAAAGACAGTTTTTTTGTTCACTCAAAACTCTACCTATTGAAATTCTGTTTCAGTGCAGGTTTGTGTCCAAAGCTTGTTTGAAGATGTAGGCCTTGTATGCTGCTAGGCAGACAAAGCCACTACGAATCAACCATGACACAGGTAGTATGGCTACTCTGGTGGTTACATTACAGAGAGCCCATCTTTTTATAGACTGACATGATTAATATATGGTCTGTGTGTGCGTGGTCACATCAGTTAAGTCATTACCCACTGTCATCTTTATTACGTCATCTTAAAAAAAATCACCAACTTAAAGGTATACACAGAATAATGACAGATCCTGAAAATAAACAACTAAAAGCATTTTAGTAATATGGCTATCACGCTGTAACAGAACAAACTTGTCGACATACTGTGTGTAACAGTATAAGAGCAGCATTTCCTTCGGCTGTGCAGCTTTTGGCAATGTGATTTTGCATAATATATATTTAAGACAGTGATTCTCAACTGGTAGGCCACAATCCAAATTGGGTTTTGAATGTCTTACTGAGTAAGAAAATCACTGTATGATTTATAATGAAAATACTCAGTCTGAATTTACCAGGTATAAAGTATATTATAACTGTATTTAACAATATAGTTCTCTGAAAACAATGATTCTTTAAACATACAACAGAGACCCAATATTATATTTAGGCCCTGAAGCAAAACTAGTTGAGGACCACTGCTTTAAGGTATACACAGTGTATAGTTGAAATTATATTTTAAGATGGACTTGTATGTAATTTAGAAAGCCAGGCCAGTACTTTTAATTTGTAAATGTAATAATCTAAGAGATGGCATTCTGACCTCTGTACTTTTATGTACCAGTATTTTTTTTTTTAAAGGAACACCAAAGTATTCACACTTTGACTGTCATAAGTTTGCTTGTACATTACCATACATTTTGTATGAATAAAAGGATGAATTATGCTTCTTTTTACAAAAGACCAAACTTTATTAGTTTATGGCACTTTCCAAAGATAAATAAATACTTAACTGTTCAAGAGTGTGTATATAGTGAAATTAGTTATCAAAAACCTTGATGAGGCTGGATGCTGAAATGAACAATGACACACAGCTTCATAATGAGGTTTTTGTTAATTATTACTGTTAGACAAACTAGAAGTGTGTGGAAAAGAAATGGTAGAAAATAACCAATATACTGTATTATAATATATATAATAGAGCTAACCCTTGATGACAACTTAAACACTGATCAATGTTTGGATTAGAATTAGTCTCTGGGCCCTATTTGCTGACACAGATAAAATGGAATCCCCACAGACCTTGATTTTTATTTATTTTTTTAGTTCAAGACTAGGTTTAATCTGTTTCAGTAAATCCAGCACTATGGGTTTAACCCGTAAAAGGTGACTTTTTCCTGGTGGTTTACAACAGACGTCAGACAAAAAGGCAAATACAAATTGAAACTTGAAATTGATAGAAACAGAATTCACAGAATAGATGTGCTAGTTGATTTCCTTCACAACATATAAAAAGTAGTTGCCAAATTGAAAGGCTTCTAAACTGGAAAGTAAAGCTTTGACTAAAATAAATACTTTTGAGATATATATGGTCCATTATATGACAATCTAAACGGCAGAATGCAGAAATGGAAGGCATGGAGCGTTTCTCTGGTCATGTCACTTGCAGACTGGTCTGGTATGCTCACTTGCCGTCTTCCTTGGGGGCCAGATATTGTTTGTACATAGAATAGATCACCCCTAAAAATAAAGTCATGTTAGTGTTCCTTTTTATTTTAGTTGTGCATGTGAGAACACTTTCACAGTGCAGTGATATTTTTGCTCTATAAATTGAATAAGAGCTGTTGGGCCTGTGTATCTGTTATTTAATTAATTGAGTTAGTACTTACCTAATGTCATTGCTCCTACTACAAAGCCTTGAGCTCCTACACGCATGTGGATGAGGTGGACTGACATCTTGGTGTCCCCCCGCGACTTGAGTCTCCACAGACCAAAGGCAACAACTGCAGCGCATCCTGCCATGCCTGTAAGAAACATACATGGGAATTGGAATGAGGACATACTAGGAGTATGATAATGTTCTGGAAATCCACACAGAAATAACTGATCTGTGCATACCAAAACTGAACCTTTATTCATAAATGCATATGCAGAAAGCACCCATCCAACCGGAACTGGTTGGAAAGGAGGAATGCCCAGAACACCGGCGATGAACCCCATGACTTTTTAGGAGAGGAGAAAACAAAAATCTGGTAGTGATTTACCACCTGATCCATTTTCCTTTCAAAACAAGGGGGCTTTCAAAACAAACACTTCAATTAGTTTTCTACCATCGGCAATCTTTAATAGACAAGGAAGGCTATAAACACAGGTCAAAGTTTAATCCAAAATACTCTCACATTAACTTCAGAACCAAATTTGGGAGACCAAAGTTTGAATCCTTTGTGGATTAGCCCACAGATCTCACTTGGGGCAGTGCAATTGGCCAGCATTTGCACTTTTGGTAATAAAATATGGTTGCCTTGCCTCATTGCATTCTAGTGACTCCTTGTGGTAGCTCTGGCATCTGTGAACTTACAGTCAAAGACCTGTGATTGCGTCATCTTTGGCATGTAAGGTCTAGACTTCCTGGTTGAGCAAGCATCATGATATGTAAGATCAGCGCTGGATGTATATCGCACAAATTGGTTATCACAAAATTGGGTAAAAGTAAGAAAAGAACAAGGGTTTGAAAAGGGGACTGCAATTTAATAAATGACTGACTGACAGATTCAATCAAACATGCACTATGGAAAACTTCCACTTTAGTGAAACCACCAGAATTCACTTACCTATTGGGACAAATGGAGACTCCTTTGCTTTCCTCATGAATTTTGATTCATTCTCATCATCATATGATGAAAATGTTTTGTTGGAGGACATGGTGACTGCTGGTAGAGAAAGGCAACATAAGGGAGAATAAACAAAAACTGTCTCCATGACAATTCACATTATGAACTGGTAGGTTTGAAACCTGAATGAAAATAACCATGGTATGAGATGGTGAACCATACATAAAAAAAGATTAGTAACCACTTTTTTTAAAGGAGCAATCTGAGGTCGACTCAATTTGTTATATTTTGTGTTCTCTAAAGTTGTTTAACTTGCTCTGACTAAAACTTGGCTTGAGTTATTCATCAAGTCGCAGGGTCGAATGAATAAACATTCCTGATCCCGGCCTTTGTAACCAATAATTAAAGAAGGAAATGGAAGTTTACTACGAACGACTTCACCCATGTCATTGCATTGGGGACATCTAGGTTACGTGACACAAAACAGGTGCAGTAGTACACACCTTGTACTTGGATCAGTGTCAACTTGCAAGCTAACTTCGTCAAGCGATTGCTTGTAGAAGTCAAAATTCTTAAATTACTAGCTAGTTAGTTCCTGTACAGAACTACGTAGTTACTAAGTACCAGTTAGATAGATTGTACTGTACAGTACAGTAGGCCTACCGTTACATTCACATGTTAGTCATTTAACTCTTATTACAGTTAGAGTGGATGGGCCCTCAGTATTCTAGTAAGGGAAGAACATGATGAGAATGAAATTGAAAGAAGCCGGTGAAGCATTTTTTTTTAAAGTACAGTACTATACCTCAGATGACACTACTAGCGCATGTTAAATGATAAACATGTAAAAATAAAAAATTGCATTACACAGGCGAATACATTAATGTTATTAACTCACATAACGTTTCTTTGGAACTATCCAGTTTGAAGATTCTGTCTTGACCTCCTTTGCTACCCAGTTTTTAAGGTTACACTGCACAGTAAGGACTGCTGCGTAGTGCTAGCATTATGGGCTTACCTACGGCTTGTGAGCAACATTAAAAAGCACTTCTGTGTCACGGAATTTTGGACCCTTTCAAAATTAAAGTCCCGACGGATTAGTAGAAAGGTATCATAAAACTATTCATGATTTCTGAAAAATAACTTAAACATTAACAACGATTTATGTGTTCATATCTATTTTTAAATTTGCGGTTTAAAATATGACGTCAAATCATAGCGCACTGTGAAATTGTAAATGCTGCTGGATTTTTTTATTCCACCCTTAGCACTGACCACAATGTGACTCACTGAATATGGATTACGTAGCCCCTCAAAAACTATTATTATTTTGTCAGCATACACTCTCCGGAGTATTTCCTAGAATACATGTACTGTGGAGCCTTGAATAATTTATGCAACATGAGGAAATACATTTATTCCTTACACAGTGATTTACATTGTGGCAAATGGTATGGGCGGAGTAAAAGGCCACAAACATTCCTGATTTTGCAGTTCCCCATGATATGACAGCATATATGGATTATCCAGGTCCTACTGAATATTTCCTCCATTACTTTCAGTACGCCACATAGAATCATGTTTGTGCAATAAGGCAATATGTCTCCCTTATCCATTACTGTTTATTATATTGAGGCTGAGGAGGGTGTAGAGAATTGATTTAAATGTGAAGAAAACGTGTTGCTGGATGACACCTTCCCTGTCAGAAACTAATGAGCACCAGCAAATTTATATGACCATTTTAATACTGATTTTATTTTTTTACTTTTTATATATTACATATTCTCTACATTAAGTTACTTAAGCTCTAACCAGTTCTCAATGTGCTTTGCCTTATAATATCCATTATCTTATATAAAGTAGCCTATTATTTAAGTATGTTTTTTTCATCATGTAGTTATTCATTGTAACATATTCTGCCAATATGCGCTATGCAAAACTGCAAAAAAGTTAGAACCATAGCCTACATATAGGGGTTTTTCGCAGAATTTTATTTTGAAGGCAAACCATGAAAACCGGAAGTGTCATTGTTGCTGGCGAATCCGTAATGTTGCGTACATGACGCCTATTCTTGAATTTGGTCAAGTCGCGTTCCCGTTTACGTCAGCGAATTTCCTATCGCGATAGAACAGTATTGAAGAACAGAATGGTATGATTGCATAACGAACTTCAGGGGCGTTACTGAATATGGGTGTTTCTTGGGCTTATTGGCATTTGTCAGTGGTTTGTCCAGCGTTTCTTGACATTACCGAACGTCCGTTGGCACCTGCTATTATTTAGTGCACAGATACCTGCCATTAGTAATTTCTCACTCGAGTCCCAGGCATTTTGCCAATATGATCCATTGCGGCAAGCATCCTGGAGGACGTTCCCAGACGAGGCGTTTCTTGACCATCAAGGAACTCCTCTTTTTTTTGGGCTACTCATTAGCTGTCGCTAATAATCCATGAAAATCCATAGTCACATAATCTATAATCCCTAATAGCTGGAGGCAGCAAACAGTGTATTTTATTTACAACCTGATACGAATTTATGACTACCAAGCAAACTATATTAATATTGTTTTGAACTGCATCCATATTCTGTCTTTCTCTGTCATAGAATGTTAAGTCAAATATAGTCTATTTTTAAAATGTCATGAAGTTGGTTTATAAACATTACTATATTTTATGTTTTTACATTTGCTTCATATATTAAGTTCCAACAGAAGAGGACCAAAAAGACGTGTTTCTTTGAGTTTCTTTTGAGTAGAATGATCAAGGACTACCAGCTGCGTTGATGGAACTTCTTGATGACCTTAGTGCTAGAGAGTGTTCCAGAAAATTTCAGTTGTGTGGGTGTGCGTGCAAACATCAATAATGGGCGATTTGTCAAAGTTCGGGACAGTGTTACAGTAATAATGAAGTTTCAATGTAATAATTAGGGTACACACCTCGCTTCTTGTGCACAGTGATGCCAACAGCCTTTATGCAACACGGTGCCCTAGTCTCCGTGAATGCAGCTGGCGACTTTTTCTGGTCGATCTATCCTGTTCCAGAAGCATAGTACCAAAATGTAAATAACATGTTTCAGAGTGACAGTTAATTTTATTAAACATATAACCTCAATCACGCGACCACCTCATTAATTGAAGTCTTTGAGGGAAACTCTGGCTGGATATTTAAACTGTACTTAATTGTAGCGGTTATTCTATATGCTTGCCAAACTGCTGTCACACTTAATATTTTCAGAAGTTGAACCTAACATGCTTAATCCATCGGGCTGATGACACTGTTCACTCTTCAAGTTTGGTGCAATGTGTTCTTTGAAAGGAAATAGATTTTTCTGCTAACCTACAAATTCAAGGTTTAACTTTCCATAACTGCATCCTTGACTAGGCCACTATCTACTACTAGCGTTAGACACATTTTCAGTTTTGGATGCACTTTTATCATGGGTTTGAGCATCAAGCTGTTTTGTTATGGAAAACCTGTTCAATTTAAAATGAATGTGAATAAATTAATAATTGTAATATAGCCTACAAAAAACTACATTATTCTAATGATAGTCTGTGCTACTATTAGTAGCATCTTATCTCAGACACTGCCACCTCTAGAATGATAACAAAGAGTGCAAAATGCCATCATAAGACTATAATAATGATAGTCTGTAGTAATGTCTCCTCACCAAGGGAGGGGGTAATCACCCTATTGGCAGTCTTTTGTATCCAATGAGGAGATTATGGCTGAACTACATATTGGAGATATATATGAAACAATGTCATATTTACCCTTGACTATAACCAATCGCCTGGGTTGCTGTTATATTTTGCTGGCTGTCTTCCCTGTTGGACAACCAAAGTTCGACCACAAATCGTCCTCTGTTGGACAACCAAACTTCGACCACAAAGCATCCTCTGATGGACAACCAAAGTTTGATCCCAAATCAACCTCCACGATTTCCAGGTAAACAAATTCAAGATCAATCGTAGCTGCCCCTTCAAGTCTATATTAACAACAAATTACTATGGATGGCACTCAAATAAAGTGCATAGGGTAACGGGGCTTGTTTGGGATTCACAAAAGTACACTTTAGTTCCATTAGTTAGC
Organism: Esox masquinongy; assembly: GCA_016801175.1. Taxonomy (NCBI): domain Eukaryota; kingdom Metazoa; phylum Chordata; class Actinopteri; order Esociformes; family Esocidae; genus Esox; species Esox masquinongy. The sequence continues at coordinate 34,141 of JACXGI010002845.1, forward strand.
CTAAACATTCTGTTGCCCACATTGTATTTCAGCAAATATGTAGGCTAATGGCGAGAGGTTAAAGTTGCATTTGCCGACAATACGGAATTATTACTGACACCAACAGACCCTGTGGTCTTGTGGGAGTGTTTCCAACTTTAACGTGCACAATTAACATTTTGACCCCAGTTCAAATCCCCCCTCTGACTTTCCATTATTTGTCTCAGAAATGTTTATCAATTGGTACATTTATAGCCATTGCACAACTCTACATCAATCAGCCATAACATTATGACCAACTGCCTAATATTGTGTAGGTCCACCTTTTGCTGCCAAAACAGCCCTGACCCGTCGAGGCATGGACTCCACTAGACTTCTGAAGGTGTGCTGTGGGATCTGGCACCAATATGTTAGCAGCAGATCCTTTACGTCCTGGAAGTTGCGAGGTGGGGCCTCCATGGATTGGACTTGTTTGTCAAGCACATCGCACAGATTCTCGATTGGATTGAGATCTAGGGAATTTGAAGGCCAAGTCTGCTGAAAGAGGCCAATGCCATCAGGGAATACCGTTGCCATGAAAGGGTGCACATGGTCTGCAAAAATGCTCAGGTAGGTGGTACGTATAAAAGTAACATCCACATGAATGGCAGGACCCAAGGTTTCCCAACAGAACATTACCCAAAGCATCACACTGCCCTTGCCGGCTTGCCTCCATCCCATAGTGCATCCGGGTGCCATGTGTTCTCCAGGTAAGTGACGCACACGCACCCGGCCATCCACATGATGTAAAAGGAAACGTGATTCATCAGACCAGGCCACCTTCTTCCATTGCTCTGTGGTCCAGATCTGATGCTCATGTGCCCATTGTAGGCGCTTTCAGCAGTACAGTGGTCAGCATGGGCACCCTGACTGGTCTGCGGCTACGCAGCCCCATACGCAACAAACTGCGATGCACTGTGTGTTCTGACACCTTTCTATCAGTACCAGCATTAACGTTTTCAGCAATTTGAGCTACAGTAGCTCGTCTGTTGGATCGGAACACATGGGCCAGCCTTCGCTCCCCAGTGCATCAGTGAGCCTTGGCCACCCATGACCCTGTCGCCGGTTCACCACTTTTCCTTTCTTGGACCACTTTTGGTAGGTACTGACCACTGCAGACCAGGAACACCCCACAAGGGCTGCAGTTTTGGAGATGCTCTGACCCAGTCATCTAGCCATCACAATTTGGCCCTTGTCAAAGTCGCTCAGATCCTTACACTTACTATACTTACACATTTTTCCTGCTTCTAACACATCAACTTTGAGGACAGAATGTTCACTTGCTGCCTAAAATATCCCACCCACTGACAGGTGCCATGATAACGAGATTATCAATGTTATTCACTTCACCTGTCAGTGGTCATAATGTTATGGCTGATCGGTGTATATATCCACTCTGTCATACCTTAATGTCAAAATATATTTAAGAGAATAATTGTATTATGTGACCATTTTATATACATGGACGTGCACTACACAAAAACAATATATAGCAGCATGACTAAGTCGTGAGCCCGCCCCATATAGATCTAAAGATAAACGCATTAACAACTACACAACTTGGAGGTGATAACGGTGGTAGTATAGTGGTGGTTCCAATAGGGCAGGGATCATCAACTCTTTCCCTGCAAGGGCGGGAGCCTGCTCGTTTTCTGTTTTACCTCATCATTAATTTGACCCACCTGGTGTCTCAGGTCTAAATAAGTCCCTGATTAGAGGGTTGCACTGAAAACCATTGAGTGGAACAGGCTTCAAGGGGACATTTTTCTGACACGATTTTTCGGAATTATATCAAAACAGGTTGTGTCATTATTCACCTCTGAATAAATTCATGAAAAAATAATGCATTATACTTAAAAAAACCCGGATCCAATAGGGATCTCTCTTCCAGAGGCTACCAATAGGGCGATTACCCCCTCCCTTGTTGAGGATACGTTGAAGACTTCAAACCCAAACAAACACATTTTTGTGAAACACGCATGGTTTTGTACCAGTGTTCCGTTGAAACAGAAGAATTGAATATAACTATTAACTGGCAGGAGCTGGCTTCAGATGAGGGAGTTATGTTCAAGGCATCAAACTCAACCGAACATGCTGCCAAATGAGCACACTTCTATACTAGTAAGAGTATATACCATTTGGGCCAACATGTCCTCAAGCGTTTCCTTCCGAGCAGCGGAGGCGTCTTGCAGCTTGTGGACCATGGGGGTCAGACTCTGTGAACAGTGTCTTTAGATGGGGCAACATGGGATTGGGCAGGTTGATCAAATTAAAATGATATATTTGGATTTTTTGCAAAAATAGAATTTGGGCGGGTTTGTATTAATGATGGCAGAAGGAGGCTTTCTGAAACATTGAGACTATTGAAACATTTGTTTATTCGGTTTATATAAATTCCAACCAACAAGGCAAACACTTTGGATCACTGCTACACTACAATCAACAATGCCTATCATGTTGTGCAAAGGTCAAATTGTGGAGCAGTGAAGCAACAGAGGCTAATACAGCAGTTCTCAGCCAACGACCCTGCTTCTGTTTGGAGAGGCCTCCAACAGATTTCCAACTACAAGCCTAAATCCCCTCACTCCATTAATGACCTGTGACTTGCTAACGACCTGAATGAGTTCTACTGCAGATTTATTTGAAAGACCAAACGTCAGTCCGGTCACCATGCCTTCTCCCTGTGTGACCAGCCATCAACACCAGCCCCCCACCATCGGGGCCCATTCACAATCACCCATCCAAATCATCCCCTACACTGCCACTACAATAGAACTTTCAATCCTGGAGGGGGACATTAACAGACTATTCAAGAGACAAAACTCCTGCAAAGCAACAGGGCCTGACGGTGTCTCCTTATCCACCCTAAAGCACTGTGCAGATTAGTTTTCTGCTGTGTTTACTGACATCTTTAACACCTTACTGGAGACATGCTGCATCCCGGCCTGTTTCAAATCCTCCATCATCATCCCAGAAGCCAAGGATCACAGGACTTAATGACTACAGACCCGTCGCCCTGACCTCTGTGGTTATGAAGTCATTTGAGCGCCTTGTGCTGTCCTACCTCAAGACCATCACCGACCCACTACTAGACCCATTGCAGTTTGCCTACGGAGCCAACAGGTCTGTGGACGACGCGGTCAACATGGCTCTTCACTTCATCCTCCAGCATCTGGACTTCCCTGGAACCTACGCCAGAATCCTGTTTGTAGACTTCAGTTCCGCATTCAACACCATAATTCCCGCTTTGCTCCAAGACAAGCTCTACCAACTGGGAGTGCCCGAGTCCACATGCAGGTGGATCACAGCCTTCCTGTCCAACAGGAGGCAGCACGTGAGGCTGGGGAAGCACTTGTCTGACCCCCTGACCATCAGTACAGGCTCCCCTCAAGGCTGCGTCTTTTCCCCCCTAATCGTCTCCCTGTACACCAACAGCTGCACCTTCAGTCACCACTCGGTCAAGCTGCTGATATTTGGGGATGACACCACCCTCATCAGACTTATTTCTGATGGAGACAAGTCAGCCTACCGGTGGGAGATGGACCATCTGGTGTCCTGGTGCAGTCAGAACAATGTGGAGCTCAATGCCCTAAAGACAGTGGAGATGATAGTGGACTTCAGGAGAAGCCCAGTTGCCCTTGGCTCCCCAATCAACTTTGTGGAGTCCTTTTGCTTTCTGGGCACCACCATCACCCAGGACCTCAAGTGGGAGCTGAACATCACATCTCTAACAATGAAAGCACAGCAGAGGATGTACTTCCAGCGGCAGCTGAAAAAGTTCAACCTGCCAACGACTGTGATGGTGCATTTCTACACTGCCATCATAAAGTCCATCCTGACCTCCTCCATCACCCTCTGATATGCTGCATCATCCACTCTGCAGAGAGGGTGATTGGCTGCAATCTGCCGTCTCTACACGACCTACAAACCTCCAGGACGTGGAGGCGAGCAGCAAAGATTGGGGCTGATCCCTCTCACCATGGAAATGGACTATTCAGAACTCTCCCCTCTGGCAGAAGGCTGAGGTCTATCAGGACCAAAACCTCTAGCCACAGCTGTAGGCCTGTAGGTTACAGCTGTAGGCCTCATGGACATGCCCCTGGAAACCAAACTGACTATAGCCCGCTCGCCACATACACAACCCTCAACTGGACAATCTATATCACCTTCCCACATACACACAACTCTCAACTGGACACATCTATAACCCCTCCCCACATACAAACACAACCCTCAACTGGACAAATCTTGCACCTTACATATTTTTAAAATAATTCATTAATGCTCAGCCTACTGTTGTTATGCTCAGTCCACTGTTCTTACGCTTTTGTATAAATTGTTGCACCAATGGGCCAGAACAAATTCCTTGTTTGTTGTGAACCTTACTTGGCAATAAAACTCTCTGATTCTGATGTGTCAAGTCTTGATGAAACACTTGCAACCTTTACTTGACTGTGACATCTAGCTGCTTGCAGCTGCAGTCTTAGCAGCTATTGATAATCTTGGAAGTCCGTTATTCTAGTGCCAGTAGCGTGGTGTCGGCAGCGGATTTGTTAATGGGTGAGTGTCTTTAAGAAATGTGACCTTGTGTCTTTGTTTGTATATCGTTGCCATTGCTATTTGAGGATGGTATATTGTAACCCGATAACACTGATTGGAACATTGTATCCAAATAAAGAACGGTAAAGAAAGCTTGATGAAATTAGTGGAATACCTGCAGTGACTTTGGCAGCTCATACATTATTGATTTTGTGAATCCAACCTGTCTTTTACACTTATTCTTGGTATGCAGTTTGCACTTGGTAAGATAAACTTGGTTACTGGTTATAATACATTTCAGATTGTGACTGTTTGTCTGTTATTAGGCCCAGGACCTTCTTGCTACAGTAACTCAGTGTTAAAGTTGCATGATAATAGAGTGCAATTATACTATACTTTTCAATACAGGTTCTCGAGGCAACTTAACTAACACCCTGTAAAATAATGCAAAATCTAATTTCGAAGGCGGGAAACAAATATGAGATGCAAACTATCTCCAACAATTATGAGGAGCTAGGCCTTCAACCTTTGTCCAGCGGTGTTGTAGAAAAGTACATGGGAAACATGATTGGCTGACGTACTTCCTGAACCAGCATCTCAAAAAGACAGGACCGAGCATGTCAGCTCTTCTGTCAAGCTGGTAAATAAGTATTTTTTGTTTTCTTTACCCCGTTTTCCCCCATACTCAGTTTCATAAGTTCCAGCAACTCCCTACGGGTTTAGAAGAGTTAAACATCAAGTCAAAATATCAACATGATCAGTATTGGTATAGAGTAGTAGGGAACCATCAGGGCCTTGTGTGTCTTCAGATGGATGAATAAAAAATATATAAACTTTACAGATGATACATTGATTTTTTTTTTTAAATAACTATCTCAAGATTAAAACAAACATTTTTGCTTGCAAGTATTCAACCCCTGTGCTGTGGAAGCTCCCAGTTTACACCGAGAAAAGAAACTTGCCTAATAAGGACACAAATCCATTGGACACAATCTATTTGGCCTCAACCTGGGACTATTCAATCTGCAGTCAAATTTTCTTGATGAAAACTCCACTGCTGACAGTTCATAGGCCATGAATCTGAAAGTGGGCCAAAGGCAGAAACGACAGAGGTGCCCTAAAATGTGACTAGGAGCCACTGCTGCTTCACAGACTGATGTTTAAGAAACTGTGTCCAATGTTTTGCATCAGCCAATCAAACTCAAATATTAAATAGTACACTACCGTTTATAACCTTCTTTCCTGGTAAGTTATCAGCTGGCAGCGGGCAGGCAGCAGTTATCAAAGTGGTCATGGCCTCTGATTACTAACCAAAGGGTTGAATGTTAAGCTGGCAAGTGGAATCTTTTATTTTTGCTCCAGAAAATAGAACTTACCTAAAATGTGTAAGTCAGGGGTATTAAACTCTTAACCCAGAGGGCCTGCTGGTTTTCTGTTCTACCTCATTAATTGCACCCACCTGTTGTCCAAGGTCTAAATAAGTCCCTGATTAGGGGGTTGCAATGTAAAAATGTAGTAGAACTGGCTTCAAGGGGTCATTTTTCTGACACGATTTTTCGGAATTATTTCAAAACAGGTTTTCTCAGAGTGCCAGAGTTGAATACCCCTGGTGTATGTCATTGGGATGTCATTGTCTGCTAAATGCCTAAAATGTAAAATATGGTCTTTTAAATCATATTTGAATTAATGCAGAAGAAGAATGGGTGGAGTTAATTTACCCTGAGCAGAGTTTCTTAAACATCATCCTATGAGGCAGCAGTGCCTTTCAGACATTTCAGAGCACCTTTGTCATGTGGACAAAATGCTGGACTTACATGTTTGAAAGCTGCCTCCAGTTCCCGTGGGTTTATTAGATTATGTTAACTTGAAGAATGAAAAAGAATGCCTGCAATACTTTCACTACATGGACAGGTATTTCAACTAGAAGCCAATGTCCATAACTTGGGGATGTCCTCAGCACAACCAAACATAGTATTGTTTTCAAATTGTTCATTAGTTATTATCAATTACCAACAGATTCATTAGAAGTTATCTAGCGCTGTTATCTAACTGCCGTACATCCCTTGGTGTACTTTCCTTAATGGATGGCTCAGGGCTGTTAAACTGGAGTAAGAGACCCAATGCCTGGGTGTTGGGCTGCTGGCCAGCTCCTCTCTCTTTTAAGTAACATAGTAGGCCATCAATCACAGTGGTACAAAACAATCATGGTTGTAATTTAGCGTCAATTTCTTCTGTAGGCTGCTAACCTACTCCCTGAAATTGTTGTGGGTATATTTTTCAGAAAGTGAATGATACCCTTACTATGTGCTTATTCATAATTTCAAAGTTCTTAGCTAGGTTTTGTTGGTGTGGTTTGTTGCCCTTGCTCTTCCTGCTCCACCTATGTTGGTTCTGATGTTCTCTGCTTATCCTGTCCCCCTCTCTCCAGCCCCCTCTTTCCTGCCTCCCTCTCTCCAGCCCCCTGTTCCTCCCCCTCATCTCCAGACTCTTGTTCCTGCCAGACGTTTAGGATCATGTGATCTTTATACAGGTTTTCCATAAATTCCTCATGTGCAACTAATGGGCATCGAGTATCACACCCATTTATTTTCTATTTACCTCACCCTTCTTCTGTCTTTATCGGTCATGTGTGGGGTTCTCCTTTTTCAAACTATATATGAGATTTTCTGTAGTGCCAAGCCAGGCAGACCTTGCACAATGCTCACCAGAATGTTTTCCTCACATAAGGGGTTGTTAATATTCTCAATAACTGCCATTAATCAGAATGGATGGGTTGTTTAGGTTATGCGCATGTAGCAGTGAATAGGCAGTAAACAGTGACAGTAGCAGCTTAAGTGTGTGTGTATTCATGTGTGTGCGACTGCAGTATATGTGTTAATGTTCTGTATGATTGTGTGTGTGTTTGGAGTGTGAGTATATGCAATACAGGAGGGAAAGAGCAAAAAGAGACATTTGATTATCAGTTTACAGTGGCGATCAAGGGTGGTGCATTTATCATACCAAAAGATGCGGCCTGTCAAGTTGCCCTTGATGATGCAGCTGTAGAACTTTGATGGATCTGGGAGCCCGTGACAAATCTTTACGGCCTCCCAGCACATCCTGCAACTCTGAGTGTGTTGACCGTGTTTATATGTGTCACGTGGACATCAAGGACCTCTCTACTCACTCCACTTGCTTTCTCTGCCTTAGCTTATAGTCCAAGATCAGCTCTGTTGTCCTATTGACATTGGTGAACAGATTGTTGTAAGAGCACCAGACTACCAGGTCTCTGACTTCCTCCCTATTGGCTTTCTCAACGCCATTGGTCAACAGGTGCACTGCCAGTAAACATTATGTTGTTGGAGTCATGTGTTGCCACACAGTTATGGGTGAACAAGAGCTACAGGAAACACAAAGAAAGCTCAACCTCAGACAAGATATCAAACAGACAAAGCATCAACATAGGAATAAGATTGAATCTTACTATAACAGCTCTTACAATCACGGGATGTGCCAGGAACAGTAGACTACCACAGATTACAAAGGGAAAACCAGTTGTGTAGACCTATAACAGTGGAGAGGTGATAGACACTAACAGTAGCTGTGTATGTGAAGTATGTGCATGTTCTACGTCAGTATACATTTGTATTAATGTTATGTATGATTTAGTGTGTGTGAGGAAAGCAAGCCCACTGGACATGATAAATGTTAAAAGCCTTCAGGGCCTGTTGTTCCAGGTAACTATGTGCTCTCGATCTTGGTAGCCTATGTAAGACTTTTAAACAGGTTAACATTCTCAAGGCCAAAGGGCAAGACGAAATACCAGGGTGTGTACTCAGAGCATGCATAGACCAGCTGGCAGACATCTTCAACCTCTTCCTGACCCAGTCCGTCATACCAATGCATTTTAAGCAGACCACCATAGTCCCTATGCTTATACGCCAAGGCAGCTTGCCTTGACTGTTGCCCAACAGCACTCAAATCACGTCCTCCCTCTATATACAGCGCCCTCCATACATTTTGAGACTGTAAAGTCAAATGTGCTATCTTTGCTGTACACTCAAGGCACATGAAAATATGATTAAAGTAAAAATAACCGCACTTTACATAAAGAAAAAGTAATATATTCAGTGCTGTGAAAAAGTATTTGCCCCCTATCTGATTTTCTTTATTCTATGTTTATAGTACATACAACTTAGATGAAACCTTTGGAAATAAAACAGGCCCACAACATCACAGGTCTGCCACCATACTTCACAGTGGGGATTAGGTTATTTTTTGCATGGCCATGGCTCTTACACCAAAAACACATCTGGTGTTTGTTGTCAAAAAGCTATATGTTTGCCTCATTAGACCACAGGACCTGGTTACAGTCAAAGTTTTAAATACATTTAGTGGTTTGGTGACAGCAGAGGCTTCCTTCTGGCAACTCATCACAATAAGTTGTTTACATGGGTTGGTGTCTAATCATAGTTTTGGAGACTTGGTGACCGCAAAATTGAACCATCCTTCTCACTGTGTGTAGGTTCAAAATACATGTGTCCTCTTCCAGGCAAGTTCAAATCCTACCGGTGTCTTTTGTTGATTACGTACAAACCCTCTGTCTGTATAAAAGCATTGTTGGAACAATCTGTGTTATTGTTGTTTTTGAAAATTATTGTTTTGTCTTGCTTTGGATCATTGTCCAGCTGAAATGTGAAATTTCTCCCAAGCTTCAGTTTTTTAGCAGACTGTTTTGCTCAATTCATAATTCCTTCAGTTTTAACAAGGCATCCCTGCTGATGCGAAACATCCCTACAGCATGATGCTGCCACCACCATACTTCACAGTAGGGATGGTGTATGTTGAGGCATGGGCAATGTTGGGGTTGCACCATACTGCTTTGGCCAAAAGCTCTATTTTGGTCTAATCAGACCATAACAATTCTAAGTGATTGTTGGCCTCTGTGGATCCCCCTCATACATATCTCCTTTTTTGAGAACTGAGTTTTGAGGGACGGACTTTCCTTGGTAGCCCTGGGTGGTGTGATGTAGAACCTGTTTATTGAACCAACTATGCTCACTGGGATATCCAAACACTTGAATATTCGTTTGTGCCTTTTGTCTAATTTATGCATTTGTATTACTTTAACTTTATTAGAATGACCTTTGGTCTTCATTTCCTTCAGATTCACAACCTGACCAATGATCCTTCTAGTGTGTTTTTATATTTGGAGGCCAATGTTAAGGTAAATGTCTCCTCGTTAGGGTCATTTCTTTAACCACTGTTAATTGGTTACACATTTTCCAGTTTATTAGACTATTATTTTGAGGGGGCTCCGCAGTCCATTTGATTGGGCATTAGTGGGAAGTAGGCTATTTAGAGATGGACTTGATGTAATGGAAGTGTACTTTACAAGATCAAACGTCAAAAAGGCCGCTCCATTTGATGCCAAAACCCGCAGTATCGGAGGCCAACCTGATTCACCAAACTTATAAATTGAAGTAGTATGTGAGGAAAAGGGTGCAAATTGCCCGCTGTCGCTAAGAAATAGGCCAATTATATGGATGAAAATGATTGTTCGGTTAATCCATGTAGATGACTGGACACAAATATGTAACTTTTAGATGGTTTGAGTTGACCCGCGCAGGGGCGTGGACTCCCCCGCCTTGCGTGGGGTGCCGGGTTGTGGGGAACGCCAGTAATTGGGATGCAAGTACAGAGAGGTTTTGAGTGGTTTGAGCTGTAGAAACCCTTCCATAGGTTTGAAACAGCCTAAAGGCTATATGATCATAAAGGTTTGTACTGACAAAATTTATCATGAGCTAAAAGTAAAACTAAGTGGATGAAGGGGTGCAAGAGCGATAACGCACATCAGACATGTCGGGCCTAGTAGGGCTGACAGAACACATTTTAGGGTATGCCTCCTGGACAAATAGGCTTGTGCCAATAGGCTTCACCAGGCCTACGTCTAATGCTGTTAAAAAGGAATAAGCTAATATTCAGAATGGAAAATTATGAATAAAAAATATTTTCAATTTCAAAGAAGTCTAAAGTATTGCCTATTAAACAAGTTAACATTTTTGCTGGATATTATTATGTGTTTATTGTACCGATAATATTTTTATTAGGCTGCCACATAACCTAAGACTAGCGAACACAGGAATGCACTCTGAACGAGTTGAGAAGAATGCCTGCTACTCCCACTTCTACGAGATCCAATCCGAGACGACGAACGGTTTCAAGGCGCCCCCACAGTCCTCAGAAGAGCGAAAACAAAGCGTCCTATTAAAGAAAATAATCAATCACCGATCAGAGGTACAAATTCTTCCTCTGGACCAAGATAAGCAATTATTTAACCTACATATTTTCCATTTTCTTGTTAAGGATTATAGTGGTCAGCGTTGTTTATCAGTAGTAAGGGGAACTTGAAACCGCTTCCTGCCCCATTTCCTTGGTTGTTTTGCTTTTTTCGCCTGTATTCTCCATGTTGGAGCAATAGCTAGGGCTTTCATAGTGTTTTCTAGTTATTAGAGGGGACCGGAGCGTTAAACTAATAAACTTTATTTTAAATGCATGTATCAAATCGGGAAGCTTGGACTGAAAAAAATAGCGGTTGATAACTATAATCGCTACTACAGGAAAAGAAGGAAGCCGTTTTATCGGAATATTTTCGATTATCAACGGCTTGGTAAGCGCGATTGCTAACCAGCTAGCTGAATGTTGAAAGTAGCTACCTTCGAATTGGGGGAACGGATTGGACTTTGAGGGGCTGTGCATTTGTTAGATGGAAAGTTCTATTATTACTCAAGTGCAGAAAGAAGATAGTCAACTGCCGTCCAAAACAGGTAAGTTGTTGTGTGCAATGAGATTATTTGTTATGTTAATATATCTAGTATTAAGGGTGTTGAAGCAGACTGGGGCGCTACGCGCTAGCCAGCCAAGTGTCGCGTACTGCTGGTGTAAGCAAGCTAATAACTACATGCCAGACAATATTCATTAGTCACGTTTAATTGCGATTTGTCATTTGAACAAAATTTTTTAGGCACTAGTTTAATATTTCACACATTACATTTTATAGTCTGAAGGTATTCCTACTGTATTGAATCACATAAATTTTCCTGTACTCTGTCAGTCTGTGGGTGTCCATTTTACATTCAGCGCGCGCGTCAAAGAATAGAACGTCGCTAGTTCTGCTCTTCCTTAGACGATAACACCCGAAAGACAATAACATCAGGGACAGAGGACCTTTTGGATAAAGTTATTCGGATAGGAAACTGCTTTGTTAACTTCATTTGTTTGCTAATATTCGAGCCTATGAGACTGATAGTTAAAGCACTTAGTAGTTAATGTGTGTGCCATTTAGGTTTTACAGACTCTTGAAAAGTGTACAGTAATCACAAAGTCTCTAAACTCACTGTTGCAATGTCTGGAATATTGCAGATCATTTATTTGTGCCCTACGTAATTGCATAGTTTTGTTTGCCGTTTGTTTTGTCATATCGGTTTGTATAATCATTTTTGTTTGATTTGGATGTAGTTGAGCATCTCATTTTGTTATTTGTATGTGTTTTTATTAAGCATATTTGAAATGCTTAATAAGAATATGCTTATTAAAGAATAATTAGCTAATTAAATAAAAATAGGTGGTGTCATAGTAATTTTATCTTAATGCAGGAGTACAAGGTTCTTAGAAAGCCACCAGAACCAAGCTTCTCAGTAATTATATACTGCGTAGAAATATAGAAATATCCCGGGAGGTCCACGGTAGAAGTTGACACGGGATTGAATTTTAATTCCCCTCCAGTGTTGTCCTGCAAAAAAAATTTTCCGTATTGTCCTTATCCCGCATTTGTGTTGTATTTGTGTTGTAACTTTCCGGTCCTGATAAAAATCACTCCCATCCAGTCCTGTGCTCATTTTCGTTTGCAAAATAAGTTACAAGTATTAGGCGGGGTGTGACGGTTAACAGTGAGAACTTGAGAACAGTGAGAAAAATCCCTAACTGAACAAGGTGTAAATGCTCAGAGGAAAAGGAGTGACAGCAACCAATAGTGGTCTGGTAACGTCTTGCATGCCATCTATCAACTCTTAGGATGACTCAGTAGCTGTCTTTACTGCATCAAACGGAGATGGTTAAGCTAACTAGCTAATTGCTTACGCCATTTGAGAATGAGAATACAAAACCTTTGTGTTTTCAGTCCCTCATGCAGTTTATTAGCTAAATAGCAAGTCTACCTGTTTGGTGCAAATTAATCTTTTCATTTGAACTTTTATTTCTGTTATTTTAATTCCATCAACCATTGATTAGCCATATATCTTCTAATAATTGCCACCCGCTGCATGTGCCAATTAATTCAAGTTATATATATTTTTTCATGTTTTACATTGATTTGTTTCATGTTATTTACATTGATTTGTTGACAAGCACATTTTTTGTTTATGCTGCAAAAGCTAGCAAAGACAGAAGACTACTACATTAGTATTGAGTGAGTTGCATATTGGAGAAAATATTTTCCCACAAAGTACTGAATGCTCCCTTAACGTGGTGAGATCTCGCCCTTAAAGGCAAGGATCCTGTTTGGACTACATCAATTCTTGTGAACAATTTTGTGTCTAAATATTAACATAGTATCTAAATACAATTTTTGAATCACAATAGCAAAGCGAAACTCTCGCTGTGCTGTAAGACGCAACACGTGTGTAAAGCGTTTTGGCCATACCACGGACCTGGAAGGCATTTAAACACCCTGCCAACTGTTTACCTTGTAACTAACATTAGTAACTACAATAAAGGATGACCAAAAAGTATTGATTGAGATTGTAGCACAAAGTGTTAGTGATACTGGTAAGTTCTATCATACTTGGGTTCATAATACACTGCTCAAAAAAATTAAGGAAACCCTTAAATCACACATTGGGTCTCGATGAACGGAATATATTAAAGATCAAAATCTTAACTGTACATTGTGTAATTCGTTGAACAAAATGGCGTAACAACGATCAATGGAAACCAAATTCATCAACCAATTGAGGGCTGGATTCAAACTCGCATCGAAAATCAAAGTAAACAGCGGATGGTGTCCCGAGGATCTCCTCTCCGATCTGGATCAGGGCATCAGTGAGCTGTGGTGCTACTTGGCGTCGTCGGATGCACCGATACATAACGTCCCTGAGGTTCTGAATTGGATTCAGGTCTGGGGAATGTGAGGGCCAGTCAGTAGCATTAATGCCTTCGCCACCCAGGAACTACATACACACTCTGGCCACATGAGGCTGGGCATTATTCTGCACCAGGTGGAACCCAGGGCCTTCTGCACTAGCGTAAGTTCTGATGATGGGTCTGAGGATTTCATCCCGGTACCTAACAGCAGGCAGGGTACCGTTGGCTCGCATGTGGAGGTCCGTTCGACCCTCCAAGGATATGCCTCCCCAGACCATTACTGACCCAATGCCAAACTGGTCATGCTGGATGATGTTGCACGCAGCATAACATTCACCACAGCGTCTCCCGACTCTTAAGTCTGTATCATGCTCAGTGTGAACCTGCTATAATCTGTGTAGAGAACGTGATGTCAATGGCAGACCTGCCTATTCTGGTGTTCTCTGGCGAATGCCAATGGAGCTGCACGGTGCTGGGCTGTGAGCACAGGGCCCACTAGAGGACACCGAGCCCTCAAGGAGTCTGTTTCTGACAGTTTGGCCAGAAACATGCACACCAGTAGCCCGCTGGAGGTCATTTTGTAGGGCTCTGGCAGTGCTCCTCCTGTTCCTCCTCACACAAAGGAGCAGATACCGGTCCTGCTGCTGAGTAGATGCCCTTGTTCAGCTCTCCTTGTGTGACGGCCCATCTCCTGGTATCTCCTCCATGCTCTTGAGACTGTACTAGGAGACACAGCAAACCTTCTTGCGACGGTACGTATGGATGTGCCATCCTGGAGTAGCTGGACTACCTGTGCAACCTGAATGGGCTGCAGGTACCGCCTCATGCTACCAGGAGACTAGCAAAACTAGAGAAGAATCAGTCAGGAAGGATAAGGAGAGAGCAATTGTCTGTGGCCACCACCTGCAAAACCATTCCGTTTTTGTGGGTTGTCTTGCTTTTGCCTCTCCAGTGCACCTGTTGTCACTTTCATTTGCACCGAAACAGGTGACATTGATTCACAATCGCTTATGCCTCCTAACCAGACAGATTGATATGCCTGAAGTTCAATTGACTTGGTGTTATACTGTGTTACTGATGGTTACAAACGTGTTCCCTTAATTTTTTTTTCATTGTAGATTAGCTTCAATGTAGATTAGCTTCATTGTAGATTATGCTTATGTCTTGTTTATGTTAGGTGTTCATGCTTTATGATTTCGCTGTCTCTATAATTGGAGAAATGTGTGAACTCTTACATCTGATAACTGTTCCACTTAGAGAAACATCATGTACTCATGGCAAACAACAAGACTATAGTTTTCCATTTAAGATGGGGGGGTTAGTGCCTCGCCTTGACTCCTGACTGCCGCCCCCACAGGCAAACTGTTTAAATTCACACCAACCATGTGGCCTGTGGAGACTTAATTAAGCCTGTGAGTGGTCCAATCTCACACCACTTGGCATTCAAATTAGTGTTTGTGTCTTCACTTAATCCAGGAGGAAGCATGTTAAGTCATTTGTAATTCAATTGCGTTCATCTCCCTTCTCTCAACCTGAGTTGCTTGTGCTCAGAGTGCCAGCGAATTCCCGCGGCCTCTTCAATTACAGCCTGTTGTTCCTGCTGCTGAAATGTTTTTGCTGCTGAGTCACTATTAATAGCAATGCTGGCATTTGTTTAATAATAGACATTTACTGTCATTAAAGGTTTGTCAGATCATGATCTTTATGGCCTACATGACTCTGTATGCACGTCCCCAATGGATCCACTTCCCCTATGTATTACACTACTTTTTAGCAGGGCCCATATTGCTTTACATAGAAAATAGGATGCTTTTTTTGGACTGACCAGTTAGTGGCATTTTATTCTTCCCCTTTCTTGTGCCTCCCAGATGCCTGAGTTCTAAATGGAACAGACTCCATCCTTATCCCTCTGACCCTGTGAACTGTGTCTTTGCAGAAATAGACCCATACAGAGAGCAGGATCTGTTTACCCCTTGCTCTAGTCTGTCAGCCTAGGTTTGTTCTTTACACCAAATATAAAGTTATAGTTGTAATTTTTTCCCCCCAATAAGCACATCCTGGTTGGACTCACAGCCACACATTGAACGACTTCAGGTAGATTCCTGCTGTTTTGTTTGTTTGGATAAATGTTTTGCAGTGAAACTGTTTAGTTTGATGGAATTAATACACAGCTCTGGTAAATCTACACCTGTGGTAAAGACTAGGGAGGTTTGCCTGATGGATCTATTCTACTGACAGCACAAATCTCTTTTAACGATGGTTATGGAAGGCATGTTATGTATGGGGAGGTTTTCGGGTTACAGATCAGCTGGCTGTAGCTTTTGGCTGATATAAATAGCCGTAAACATTTTGGTTTTTCTCCGGTAGGCTACCACTTGAGATGAAACGGTATGAACATTTCATATCACGGTTATAGTGACAAATTATCGCGGTTATCAGTATTATCGCGGTATTGTTAAAATGTGCTGGAAATGTTCAAAAAGTAGTCATACACTGAAATCGTTTCACCATGTTTTATATTGAAAACCAGCAAACAACATTAACATTAAAGATGGCACCATTTGGCCATGAGAGGTAAAAGATTTCCTAATGCAAGTTTTAATGAACACAACCTTAAGTAAGCAAATGAAATGTGCATTTAAACGCGACACAAGTAAAGCAATGGGCATGTAAGAACAATACAACCATAGGTAAACAAATCCAATATGCAGGTGTTTACGTATTTTGTGTTATTTTCTGTCAACAAATCGACAGCACTGATTGTACGTCCGTTCTCTTCTTCATAAAGAAATAAGGTGCTTCTGGCCTAACATTCTGTATGCATTAGGGGTGTAACGGTACGCTAAAGTCATGGTTTGGTATGC
Source organism: Esox masquinongy (assembly GCA_016801175.1). NCBI lineage: Eukaryota > Metazoa > Chordata > Actinopteri > Esociformes > Esocidae > Esox > Esox masquinongy. Next base: position 50,682 of record JACXGI010002845.1, read on the forward strand.
ACTGGATATGTTAAGTCACGGTTTGGTATGTACTGGATATGTTAAGTCACGGTTCGGTACGATTTCGGTGCAGTGGAAAAAGATATGCAAAACATAACATTTCTTTTAATTTATTATGAGGTTATAAATTTTGCCCATCGGCACTGTAGTTAAAGCTGCACTAGGTAGGATGTTTTCAGTAAAAACAATTACAGAATTTTGCAAATACTCACGGGTGAGAAAGCAGTTCCGCACCAATGCCCGATAGAGAATGAATTTCCGAATAATAATATGAAAAACAGAATTACCTTTTCTTAAATAAGCGCAAACTCAGAGTTCAGTGTTATAGTTAGCCTTGCTAATGTTAGCTTAGGGTGACTGGTTGCAAGCTATTGAAAGCTAGTCTAAGTCTGCTGACATGATAATTTCTTACAGTAAGCAAACTTCGCTCATGTGCTAGGCTACTTCAGCTAAGTTCCGTCTCTGGGGGAAACTCTGAGTTTAGAATGTTAGACTATATTCATTCGGAACACAACGCGTACCGAACTGAAGGTCCTGTACCGAACGGTACGGATACGTGTACCGCTACACCCCTAGTATGCATGCGTCTTTGTTCACTTGAGATTAAAATGTAAAAATATCAGCATATCTGCTTTGTCTGGTTTGACTTACCTTGCATGCCCTATAAAGTATTGTGTGGTGGTTGTGATGACTCAAGATGTTAAGTGTTTTTTGAAGAGATTTTTTTTTTTCATGTTCTGCAGACAGGGTGACCATCTTCGATTAAGTTTCCCTCAGTGCTCCTGTAAAACCCAACATACGACCGCCGTCAGATTTGGTCCTCCTAGAATGCTGAAAAATGTCCCGAGTGCTGTCTCTGCTTTCCATGTTTTCGCCCAAAACAACCCACACTGCATTAGCGTCAGACTGTTGCTAACTTTGGTTGATGCTGGACAGTATTTACCGCGGTAATCAAACACTTTTAATGATAATTTAAATTTGAAACGGTAATACTAACCGTCAGGAATTTTAGCGTGGTTTATTGTGAAACTGGTAACTGTTTCATCCCTAGCTACCACTCAGCCATTAATATGGTTAGCATACTTTATTTATAATATCTAATGGACAAGCGGATTATTGGTGCAGGGAACAAGATAATTGAAACCTACATAGGCTGCAACTCCAAACAGTACATTGTGCGTCCACAGTGTGATGAAAATTGTCATAAGAAACTACACTATAGGCTCACACACACACACACACACACACACACACACACACACACACACACACACACACAGTGATTTTCTCAAATATCTTATCAATTAAAATGATGCCGGTCATATTGTATGGCACCATGTTTTTCTGAAGAAACCCTAATTCTAACTACCACAAATATGTTATACCAAATAGTGAAAAGTCCATCTGACATGGTGCCCTGCTTGTCTGCTGAACTGCACGGTTGAGGGGCTCCAGACTCCAGCAGAGCGAGTAAAGATAAAATAGAATAAATCATGTTTTTGACATTGATGTTGTTCCCATCAACGATGGCTGTCGTCATTTTATATTGTGTTGTCCCATAGTCCAGCCTGTGTTGCAACCTTTGGATCTGTGCATCTATAGTCAACTACTACTGTTGTGCCAAAGCATTTTATAGCTGCAGACAAACAACACCTCTTTTACCCGCTCTGATTTCTATGGAAATTAAGTTAACACTCAATTACTTTAGTGTCTAGTAAGATCTTTGACTCTTTTCAACCACTCAGTTTATTATGGTTACTGGAGGTGGTGTCATAGGCGGTTGCTGTCAGCTGTAGGCCTCTGTGTTGTGGGTGTTTGTTCTGATTGGCTGCAGGGCTTTTGGCCACCCTGGTGGTGGTGGTGGTGGTGGCGGCGGCAGTTTTAGCCTTAACTGGAGCCACAATGCTGAAGAGAAGCAGAACATGAGCTCAAGCAGGCAATGAAGGAGGGGCATGTCGTTTGGCTATAGGGATGCAGTGCACTTGCTTTCACATTTCTGCAATGCTCTCTCATTTATATCAAATCCTCTGCCTTAACAGTTTGTGCTGTTGCTTGTAAACATTAAGCTCAAGGAACTTCTCTTTCAATGTTGCAGGCTGTTTTAGACAAGGAACCAGTACACTTAAGTCTATCAAGAAAAGGCATACATTTACAACCAACAATGTTGTTCACCCTCAGCAGACCGTAAGTTTCTAAACAACATCATATCTTCTTTATTGTCAAGAAGCAGTCTTCTGCGTCAGTATTTACTGATTTGGCAGATTTTGTCAGCCTTCACATTTTCATTTATAGACAGCCTTCTCGGGACTGTCCAACTTGGTTTGAGAACTATCTCTCTATCCTTGTACAATGTGTCAAAACTGAAGGCCTGCTGTATAAACCTCTGGACATATCTATGGGAGTTCCTCAAGGTTCAATTCTTAGATCAACCACATTCTCTGTGTATATTAATGATGTTGTGCTTAGTGCTAGTAACATCCACTTGTATTCTGACACTACTTTCCAGTATACATCTGGAAATCTGATGAACCTACAACATGGATTTAATCCAACAAATTTTACCTCCACCTTCACCTCAGTATCCCCAAAATGAGTTGGCCCTCACTTCATACCCAATGCCAGACTCATAGGCACTTACTGACAAGTCCTGCTTCTGCAAATTCTCCCTCTGCCTCTGTTAAATCCTCACATGGTAGTCCAGTAATAACTTGTTCTGCAAGATATCTTACAATATTCTCTCCCCGTCAACACATTTTTTTGTTATCCCCAACTAATGACCTTTTACAAAAGACTAATCATGACACAGTTTAATCACTCCTCACCTGCCTAATCAAGCATCTATTTGACCTGTGCACCTGCTGAGCATAAAATGTGATTATGTAAAATATTTTTCAGAATATATTGTAAATTTGATTATTTGTTTATTTCACTTGTGTACTGTTAGGAGACATTAGCCAAATATGTTACAGAAAATGTGGAACAACTCCGTGCAATTGAAACAAAGTTTCCTGCTGCTCCAAAGACAAGACAAAAAGACAAGTAGCTGATGGACTGAAATGGCTTTTGCCCGAACTACTATGTCAAAGCTTTATAGGGACATAACTACTGCGGTGTTCTTTTGTTTCGTGAAATACATGCAGTTTTTTTAAGCACCGTGGATCTGGAAAATCAGCTTTCAGCATTGTTGGTAATATTGCTTTAAAGCCTGATGCTGTGGACAGTCAAGTTAGTATTCCTAGCAGCAAACTTGTAAAGTGCTCTTATGTGTGCATTTCAATAGCCACATGTTGTAGTGTAGACAATGTTTTTTTCATAATTTCGTATTCATTATTTTTCTGTAATAGTTTATATATTTTACTCAGGACTATGATGTAAACATACTAACTGGATTTATCTCATTTTCCTTCTAGGCAGTTTTCCCTGTAAAGTTTAAATGGCTGTACAGCAGCATAGGCGTTCGTATTCATTTATCATTTCTGTTTATTTCTGCAGCAGATTATTCACCTTCATGTGATTAGTCACATGTCCACACTTTTGTTTGGTGGTTAAGCAAATTTTCCAATCTTTTTTAATATGTCGCCATCCATATCGTATTGAGAGCAAAAACGCAATGTATTGTGACATCAATGTTTGATAGTATTGCCCAGCGATATTTTTACATTTTGTTTGTGGTGCTGAGTGTTATCCACGACAGATTTGGGTTGTCTACTAGCAGTAGGTATTGTAAGTCGGTAATGTGTTTTTGTTTCTCTCCCATAAGTACATTTGTCTAAGATGTGAGTTGACATAACGATGCAGGCAAAATATAACCATAAAATATTAAGCCCAGCCTAATTCTCAACCCTGTATGTATATTATCTCACATTTCCAAAGGCAACACGTTATAAGAAACAATGTATTAATTGAAAACTGTCTCAGTAGTCTATCATTTACTCATGCTGGGGGCAGTCTGCAATCACTTTGTTTTTGTGTCATAGACCTTGAACATCGTATTGTATCCCCTCATAGAGAAAAAGCATGTGAGCTTATTTGACACAAAACAATCGATTGCATTATTCTAACAAGGCACCTGTACTGTAAATATGTGACCGTGTCCAAATGGCCAACTCTACCAGCAACCCAGTAGATGCAATAGTGATGCAGTGTCCCCATAAGTGACAGCCCCTTGAGCTACAGCCAGATGAGTTTAACAACACCTACGCTAGTCGATTTCTCTAGTAGCCCCTATGTTGAAAGCACTGAGCGAGGCTGTAGCAGCTGTAGTTTGGAGCGCCTGTACCTTCTTATTTACTAAAATAGAATGTACCAAAACTATGTCTTGAAGGGAAAGAACAAGTAAGCAGCTTTATTAATTAAATAATGCAAAAAATAATGTTGCAGTCTAGTAATATGTACAAATGAATGCCAGAATAACTGGTGGGGCTATGTTCCATTTCCCTAAAGGACGTGTCGCCACTAAATTCAACCACACCAGAACCCTGAATATAAGCCTGCACTCCAAGATTTTTACTCCCAAGTACATTTAAACAGGCTATTATGCTATGGATGCAAGGATTGGCCATGATTTTGAGTGGTTACATAATTTGTCAAACCTTATCTCTCAGCTTTACATAAATGAGTGAAGCAAACATTGCTGTTTTATCTGCTGTTTGGCACTTTATCAAAGCAATGTGAATAACTGTATAAGGTTAGAGATACTCTAATTCTATTTGGACGTGAGTGTCTGCTAAATTACTTAAATGTAGTCTGCGTGGGGTTAACCATTACAGGTTTCACCTGCCATCTCTTTAGCACATTTGCTAATACTGTTACTTCTCTCCCTAGGCCCAGTGAAACAATCTTCCCCAAAGAAGCCTCGGAGCCGGAATATCTTCAAAGCCCTCTTCTGTTGCCTCCGAGCACAGGATGCCCATCAGGCTCCACCCCCTTCCCAGGATACCCTACTCACCCCTGAGGACAATGGGACGGTTGCCAAGGTAACAACTGCATGTCAGCTGGCCAGTCACTCCAGTGGCCCACAACTGTTAACACCAAAATGATTTCCTGAAAGTAAAATTCAAAGTTAATATGCTAACTTCTGCTTTAGAGCCTATTAATGATGCTTTTTTACATTAGAATTGGTCTTGAAGAGTCTCATGTCCCAGTAGAAGTATTGTTAGATAAATCTGAGTAAATGGAGGATAAAGTCTAGATGGAGGTTTTTACATTTTCCCTAATATGTAAATAAAACTTAATGCTCTACATTTTTAGCGCAACAGATTCTGTTCTTAAATTTGTTCTTAATATCTTCACTCTAGATAAAACAATTGCAAGATCCATTGTAAGCTGTCTGTCTCTTGCCTACCCATTGTTAAATAGCTTTGTGGTTAGAGATGCAGTCTGCTGTACAGGAGACCAGGTATCGAATCTGGCCAGGGGCAAAATAAAATAGGATTTGTTCAGGATAAACTAAAACTTAACTGGCTACAACCTTCAGTAGCTACATATAGTAAACCAAAAGTAAAACAGTGGATATGGTTATGTTGCGGTGGACGAACTGCAACCGACATGTCTAACATCATAAATCGTTTGAAGTATTGGACTCTTTGTCTTGACACATGCTGCTCTCTCACCTACTAAACGTATTTCACTCTCCCAACAAATCCGCTTTATAGAACTTTGTGGAGAAATAAGTTAACTACGTGAAAAACTAACAACAAATATGTTGATTGACACATTAGTATACATTTTTTTCCACCACCGATGTTCTTAGAGTTATAAACAGGCAATTAGTCTTAATTTCTATCCCTCTTCTGCCTATTTTTAAGTTCACCTGTTTTAATAGAACAAGTGAATATGGTTATAGCTATTAGCTAGCCATATACAATAATCAGTTTCTAATTTAACGCGTTAAATGTACATTTGATACGCAAATGGCGTTCCATGCATTAGGTTACAGATTAGCACAGGAACAGAGTATTGGCCCGTTCTCACAACATAGCCGTCATTGCCCATAAATAGCTGCTCTTCAATCCCCCTCCTTTGTTCACCACAATCACTTCTCATTGCCTGGCCAAACTGGGCTTGACTAGCTTTTCCTTCCATACAGCGGAGAACTTCGCAATGAAGTAGTTAACTGAAACAGGTGGTGTATGGCCATGCGACTGCTTGACGTAAAACATCTTAGTCAAGCCACAGACTACTGACTAAACCGTCGACTGAATAGGGTCAGCCCTACAGTGAATGCATTTTCAAGCAGATGTTGTTAAAAGCTCAAGTGTAACCTTCCTTTTTTGGGCTTGTGGTGTAAGTATGGTTCACACAAATGCTGGTGGAAATTGGTAAAAATTTTACTTTTTTATTTATAATATTTTGTGGTAAATCAGAATCTTATTTGCGGTTATACTGGTTTCAGTATCCAGTTTGTAAGGCAATAAGATGTGAAATAATCCGAAGGGGTCTCCTCCCTTCACGTAGAGGGGTGGTTTCCTGATAGGTTTTTCCCCCCACTTTCTGTATGCTGATGGATCTGTCTGTTAAGTCTGTTCTGTCTGTTAATCTGTCTGTTAAGTCTGTACTGTCTATGTACTCTCTCTCCTTTCACTTTATTTTAATCCCTCCCTGTCTCACAGGACTCCATATCACAATGGTTCTTCGTGTAATTAACCAGCTAGAGTAGAGCTGGGCTGAGCCATGCTGTAGTACCATCAATAGTATTTGGGTCAGTGGATAAGACTGTCTATGTCCCAGATGGGACCCTAGTCTCAATAAAGTACATGAGATTTTACCAGGGTCCATAGAGAAAACATCTTGGTATCCCATTGATATTTTGAGCCTGAATAAAGTGAATTGCTTATGTTGCCATATCATAGTCAGATGTTAAACTGTTCACTTACATCAAAAATTCGATACCCAGTTCAAAGTCTTCACAATTTAATTGCGCCAATATACAGCTTGGAGGTGAAGACAATAAAATGACAAATGCTTTTGAAAGGCAGATTTATTGCTGCATCTCACAGATCCGTTTTATTTTGTTAGAACTGTTATATTTTAATGACACTCGTTTAGTTAGCATGTTGGATGAATTGGCATTTAAATGTCAACTGTTCAGACTTAACCAAACAAATTAATGAGTAACAATACACACTGATCATATCCATTTTACCATAGACAATATTACATAGATTTAGGTGATTGTGTACCTTACTGTTCTGTCCAGATTGTCCAGTGAGTTAGCTCTAGAATAGATCGATAAGCACCGTGTAGGCGGCAGCACAATAAGGCCCGAAGAGTAGGCTGCTTATATTGGTTGCTGATATTAGGCTACTTTTGTCCCACTAATAGAATCACGCCAGTGAATTACTGTGTTGCCGATATGTAGCCTGGTACTGGTTTCTGTTCCGCTATAGGCAAAGTTATGAACAGTCATGGATATACCCGCAACAGATGTTGAGCCCTTGTGGTGTGTTTGGGATTGACAGATGGGAGTTGACTCTGTAACCTAGTTAACTGTCTTCATCTCCCTGTTTAGCTTGGTCTGCTTCCAAACATTCGCTGCTAGTTTCAAGTACGTGAAGGACTATCGCTGTGTTTTTCTACAGAAGTAGAGACTATTGTAAATAGAATTTGGGTTGATAAGGAAATTGTTTTGCAGGACGGTGTGCTCTTTTACATGACCCTATGAAAGTCCTGTCCATGGCCTGGTGTGCGTGCGTGCGTGCGTTCTGAGGGAAGCTTTTGCAGATTTTCAGTGTATCTGATGGCCAAGTACAAAGAGAAATATACCACCATTTTCCTTACACCTACAGTAATTTACTTTTTATAGTATTCCCCAATGTCTAAATGAGCTTTAAATATTTTGATAAAAGGCTTTGGGTATGAGCAAATCAATACGTATCTACATAACATGTTACCCAATAAGATGTTCTTATCCAACTTACAGAAGCAATTGTACTTGATCAATTGAAATTTACTTAATGTTCAACGGTTAAGCGAGGTAATGCTCTCACGTAGCCTATGTGAGATACCGGTAGTTGCATTTCTCTGCTGTTGATGCCTCCAAAAGGCCTACTTTATCAGGTGTTAAATCATCTCCCCCCAGTGGTGATGCAGTTTGGAAGAGACCCATTCTCTAGTGAAACGAAGTACGCCTTCTCTGCAGAACCTAGTCAGCTGAGATATGTCCCGCTTTCCTTTTTTTGGAAAAATAAGACAGAAAAAAATAATTAAACTACAAAATATAACCCAGAGATGCTCTGTGTTAAAGATGTCCTTTTGATGAGATGAAGCGGTGTATGTAAAACAGACAGGAAAGTCGAAAATCAAGTTCCTAAAAATCAAGTGTTACAAATGAACGTTATTTAAAAAGTCCAGGCCAGAGCTTTTTATTCTGAGCTCCGTATCGATGACTATCTTTTATCTCGTGGGAATCTGGGACTTTAACTGCATGTATGTTTAACTGCATGGAATGTATTCAGTTTTCTGTTGGACTGTGAAGTCCTAATTTTCAATAAGATAATACAAGAACTTTTTACAGATCCTCAAAACATCCAGGCCCGGATTAAGAGGCACTTCCTAAAAAAGTACTCTTAAAACATTTCTAATGCAGTTATAGCAACCTTGAATTTCGATCACATATAAAGACATGTACACTACTGTTCAAAAGTTTGGTGTCACTTAGAAATGGCCTTGTTTTGCATGACAACATACATTAAATGATTTTGAATAGGAAATATAGCAAAATTAATAGGAAATATAGTCATTGACAAGGTTAGAAATAATAATTGTGTCCTTCAAACTTTGCTTTCATCAAAGAGTCCTCCATTTGCAGCAATTACAGCCTTGCAGACCTTTGGCATTCTAGTTGTCTATTTGTTGAGGTGATCTGAAGAGATTTCACCCCATACTTCCTGAAGCACCTCCCACAAGTTGGATTGGCTTGATGGGCTGGTCTTAGTACCATATGGTCAAGCTGCTCCCACAACGGCTCAGTAGGGTTGAGATCCAGTGACTGTGCTGGCCACTCCATTATAGACAGAATACCGGCTAACTGCTTCTTCCCCAAATAGTTGTTGTGTAGTTTGGAGCTGTGCTTTGGGTCATTGTCCTGTTGTAGGAGGCGTTAGTGTTGCGAAATGGAGTGATAGCCTACCTTCTTCAAGATCCCTTATACCCTGTACAAATCTCCCACTTGACCACCCCCAAAGCACCCCCAGACCATCACATTGCCTCTACCATACTTGACAGATGGCGTTAAACTCTCCTCCACCATCTTTTTATTTAGTCTCACGAATGTTATTTTTTGTGGTCCTAACACCTCAAACTTAGATTTGTCTGTCCATAACACTTTTTTCCAATCTTCCTCTCTCCAGTGTCTGTGTTCTTTTGACCATCTTAATCTTTTCTTTTTATTATTTATTATTATTATTGGCCTGAGATGGCTTTTCTTTGGACTCTGCCTAGAAGGCCAGCATCCCGGAGTTGCCTCTTCACTGTTGACGTTGAGACTGATGTTTTGTGGGTACATTTTAATGAAGCTGCCTGTTGAGGATCTCTGAACCGTCTGTTTCTCAAACTAGATGCTCTAAAGTCATGTCCATTCCCTGTAGAGAATGTCTGCGCTAGCTGTAAATTTTATTTTTGAAAACTGGGCCCTGTGAGGGGATAGTTTTGTAGGTCTGTCGTATATGACCATGTTTTCATGAATTTGATTATATAAAATTGAAGCCCTTAAAATTTCACAATGGCCCTGGCAGTGGGCAGGACTTTGACATGATATTGTATACTTTTCAGAAAGTAGGAATGACTATGGCAAATTAAATGCGCATTTCTGTGTGATTTATTTTTTATCCTAGTATAGTATTATACACACGTAAAAATTGCCAAGAGCACTCCTTTAAGTCACAAGTTAATTTTCTGAAACTCGCAGTGAACTATTTGTTTTTCTGACTGTAGAACTGTACATAGTTCACAAATAGTGAACTATTTGTTTTTCTGACTGTAGAACTGTACATGGTTCCTGTGCAGTTACAGGTTATTCTCCCTGGAAACTATTACATGTAGGGTGTGTCGTTTAAGTACTGGGGAAAAAGTGTCACCTGGTGGGCAACTCTTGCCATGTACTCTGATTGTAGGTATCTTAGTTATAAAAATCTGCCTCTATCTATGGTTTAAAGTGTTTGGGCAGAAGTATTAATATACAAATATTTACAATGTGCTTTCCTGGGACTTATATTATTCATAGACGCAAAGTGATCCTGACAAGACGAGTGCTCTGTATTGTGTAAATGGCAGAAGACAAAGGATGATGTAATGGTGCAGGTTGAGGTTTGTTTTTCACCTCTCTGTTCCCTCTGTTCTCTCCCTACCCTTCCACTGGCCCGTCCCTTCCAGGTTCCAGGGACCAGTTTACTGCCTGAGGTAACCCCTCAGGACGCGGGCAAGATCTGTGTGGTCATTGACCTGGACGAGACACTGGTGCACAGCTCCTTCAAGGTAAAACACACAGTCAGAAACCGATTAGCTCACTACACATCTAGAATCCCATCAGGGACCCGTTCTTTTGATGCTGTGCAAGCCAGGACATTTGTATATAATAATAGTGTAATTAATGTCTTTGTTTAACTTTGCAATCCCACTTTTAGACAGTCCTACGGATGACTAACAATAAAGGGAACACCTACATGGTGTGTTATTAGGGCTTTGTGCCTTGTGCCATCAGAAATGCTTCACCGCCCTGTGGTTTAGATTTGACAAGTGCCTGGCACTCCTTAGGAGTGATGCAATGTCGTTCCTCCTTGAAGTTCCTTAATCTATTGATTTTTTTGTTGATGGTGGCGAAAACGCCGTCTCGGGCGCCATTCCCAAAAGTGTATACTTTTAACTTGGCTAATATTTTGGTGGTGTCTTATGATATCTGCGTTTTGAGGTTGTTATGCATTCGGAAAGTATTCAGAGTCCTTAAACTATTCATTTCTTTTGGAATAAGTGTTCTTATCGTATCTTTTTTTTTTTTTTAATACATTTTCTAACATTTATAAAAGCCTGTTTTTAACTGATCATATTGGGGTATTGTGTGAAGTTTGAGGGGAAAATCTTCAATTTTATCCGTTTTAGAATAAGGCGGTAAAGTAACAATGTAGAAAAGTGAAGAGTCCTGAATATTTTCCATAAGCACTGTAAACATCTTTTGTAGCACTGCAACTGTTTTTTTTTTTGTAATACTGACAATAAAAAGATGTCCTTGTGTGATCCTGCAGCCCATCAGTAATGCTGACTTCATTGTACCTGTGGAGATTGAAGGAACAACGCACCAGGTATCTTATAATGACAGTGTATAAACACAATTCTGTTGTATATTAAGGATTACATTAATTTAGTCGTAATTGGGTCATAAGGTCCAACTGATATTTGAATTCCAAGTAGCTGCAGTATTAGGTGCCTGGGTAGATTTTCGGGTTAAGTGTTGCTCGGGGACAGAACCACAGATTTCTTTCCACCTTGCTGGCTTATATACAGTACCAACAAATGCCAGCCTCTGTAGTCATGTTAAGCTACTGCAACCTACTGGGAAAGCAGTATTGCTTCTGAAATGTTGACACTCTAAAAACTATTGAGAAATCCCGTTTCAAATCATGAAATAAAATGTAATGTATAGATTTAAATGTCTATTATGTGTTCAGTATGGATATGCCTTAGTTAAATGTCAGTTGTTCATAGCTGTAATGCTGTGTATAGTATGCATGAATAGTACAGTTAAGCCAGGGGTCATTGAGGCCTCCTACACCCTGCTCCAGCTTTCCTGTCGTGGGACTCTAACCACAGCGCTCTGGCCTCTGCCTGGTTCAAGTAATCCAGGATAGGCTAGTTCCCGCCAGTACGGCCTATTCCCGATTACTTGTTTCAGGAAGCGGCTGCCAACTTCAAACACAATCCTTTTGGGATGACCACACAGACAAATTCTTGGAGAGGAAGATCACAGCATGACTCTCTTCCCAAAATGTTTAACCCCCTTTTTAACCTTCACGTTCAGTGTTTTTTGACGTCGCCTTTTGTTCCTTTTATGTTGAACTCAAGTTTTTGAGTGGTTGAAAAATGAATCCATTTATTCTCACCAGTCTGTTTTATTTCCACTGTTGCCTTTTCAATTAGCCAACACATTATGCTTGTTAACTATGGTGAGTAGACTGTAGCCGCTAGCCAGTGAATAACTTGTACCTGGTTGCAGATAAACATAGAGCGCGTGTTTGTCTGCGTGCGGGCATTTGCTGTAGTTTGTAAGTCCGTAGACTAGTGTTCATAAATGAATGCTGCTAGATAGCTGTGCTTGACCCTCCTCGCCAGCTGCTTATAGACAGTGTGTGACGTGTTCCAGGTTTATGTCCTGAAGAGGCCACATGTAGATGAGTTCCTCCAGAGGATGGGAGAGCTGTTCGAGTGTGTTCTCTTCACTGCAAGTCTCGCCAAGGTAACATTGCTCTTACTGTCGATTTGGAGAATGACTCCCCCTGGTGGCGATGAAGTGCAGCTGTTGAAATGCGGCTGCGTTCACTGTGCCGTCCAACGCACCACTGTCACCCGACGGACTGCCCTCTGTCCTTCTCTCTTCCCCGCCCTGCAGTATGCTGACCCAGTGACCGACCTGCTTGACAAGTGCGGTGTGTTCCGGACGCGTCTTTTTCGGGAGTCCTGTGTGTTTCACCAGGGCTGCTACGTCAAGGACCTGAGCCGCCTGGGCCGCCAGCTCAACAGGACCCTCATCCTGGACAACTCCCCCGCCTCCTACATCTTCCACCCTGAGAACGCTGTGAGTGCTGTGGCCCCGCTCTGGCCTCCTCAGAGCGTTACTGCTGCTGGGCTTAATGCTACTTCCTAATGTGGAATCACTGGCGGGGTGGGGGGGGGGGGCTTCCTGTTTTACACCAGGGGCTACTGAATAATGCTGATACCAGTAATCTTTTTTGAATGTGCCCGTAGTCTACAGTAAATCCGTGTTTCCTTGGCTGTCCTTCAGTCACGGCCTTTCCTGGAGTAAAGCCAGCCTGTGTGTCTGTCCTCAGGTGCCTGTGGTGTCCTGGTTTGATGACCTGGAGGACACCGAGCTGCTGAGCCTCCTGCCCATCTTTGAGGAGCTGAGTGAGGCGCAGGACGTCTATGCCAAACTGCAGCAACTGCGTGCCCCTTGACACAACCCCCCATCCCCCCGCACACGCGCCCACCGACTAGTCAGAACCTCCCATCTCAGCCAGATTCCATCCGTCAACCTGAGAGAAAAGCCCAAACCGTACATACACAAACACACTCACAGCATGCTGTGTTGTTATCCTAGATACACACTTGGCCATGTGTTTAGTGTTTGGACTCTGATCTGGATGGCTGTCCACAGCTCCTCCTGTCCTCCCCAGCGGGTTAGCTGGTGCTGCCAAACTGCTGTTCCGGAAACAATCCTACAGACTCAATGCAAAGTGGCTCACTTTTTTTCTGATGTTAAATCGGGACTCAGACACCTGCTTGTATTCCAATCATTGAAATCAATGGGCCAAGTCTTTTTTTTTTTTTTTTCCAAAAACAAGACTTTGATTTTATAGCACTAATTGTGTCACAAAACAATGGACTCTTCTCTACACACCTTTCTGCTTTGACAATAATCTCAATACAAACATTTTGACAGGGAACTTTATAGTATTGCAAGGAATCTGCAAAATACACCATGGTTAATTTTTACATTTATTTTTGCAGCAGCCTGTGAAAAGGCTGTTTTTAAGGACATCTCTCTCCTGAATGGATTAACTTTAGAAGCTAAACAGGTGGTCTTTCTGGTCCAGGGCCAGCATTACGTCACTAGACGTGACATTACCATACATAATATTACATGACCTGTTTTTTTTGACCAGACCTTACATGGGGAGCAAGTGATCTCCATCTTTGTGCCTTCTGAATAAGAAAAAGAAATTAAATCAGTTTTGTTTTTAAAGAAAATGCTTTCTTCCTTGCAGACAATGGTTGTTCTTTTTCAATCGTTAGGTTTTTCTATACATTTTTAAGATGTCTTTTAAATGTTTAGTGTGTTGGTTAGAAGTGCAGATGTCTTTTGTAATGTCTCGGATGTTGAGGAAGAACAGCCATACATTAACAAGCCTCCGTGTGTATGTTGTATCTACATGAAATCCTCCATTCTTGTTCGCTGAAGATTACCTCATCCTCGGCCAATAGGGACCATTACAATCCAAGGGTCACGCCCATCATGTACAGGCGGTGCAAACCCGCCCTTTGGATGCTCACTCGCTCCAAGGTGCGTCCTGTACAGGACAATTAAGCCGATTCACCTCAACTTTTAGCACCTGCTTTAAAAAAAAAGCTCTTTAAATGAACAGGCAGATTTAGACTCTAGTTCTCTTCCAAATTTGGAGTGATTCTGTGCTGGTGTTTAATCTGCAAAGGATGCCATAGCGGATAAACTGAGGCCTTGTTTAAAAATTAGTTTAATTTTGTTAAATTTTTTTGTCGAGCCTTCTGGATGCCATATTGTTTGGTTAGCTTGTGGGGGAACTTTGGATAAGTAGGCTGCTAATATTGAAGACAACGCACGCTCGTTTACCCGCCAACCATCCATACTTTGCCAAGTCGTTGCCACTTAAGTTGTATTATTTAAAAAATATATCGTATTTTAGGCGAGATTTCATTGTATAAAGAAAATGGCATTACTAAGACGTACAAGTATGTCTGGTGGATTCTGTGTTATTGCCTGTTGGTAAAGGTCTACAGTACTCACTGCCATTTTTCAGGTGCTGTACACATGGAAAGGCAGCAGTGGCAAATGCTGGATTAATTTAGCCAGATGTTCTGCTGCTCAAGTTGTAACTGCAAGCACAGACAAACATGCCCAATCCAGTCACCACATCCCAAAGAGGTTTGTTTTGTGGTTATTTTATTCAAAAGATTTAAAGCGCCTTTTCATACTAATACACTTTATGAAGTGCCTACGGTTTTCTCTGCAATGGAAGCTTTGGGGTAAAGACACCAAGGGTCTCCATCATGCCCATTTTTTTCTTTTCAAAATGCTATAACTGTTAACCTGTTTCTTGTGTTTGGCTGAATTGAGAGTAATCCATAAAAAGCTCTTTACCAAGCAATCCTACTCCGCTTTTTCCTTGGGATTCACCAAAAGGGCAGTGTGTAATGGTGTGTATCCCACATCCATACAGTTCGGTATAGGTGTCTGTTCACTCAGTCTCCCGATCTGTAGTTTCTAAACTGTAGATATTTGTAAGGGTTTTAATCTTCTGCATTTGAATTGGCTCTCTATTTCCCAAAAGGCACACAAATCCTTTTTTATTAGTCTGTTGTATAGGGCATTAAGTTATATCTGGTGGTGGGACATGGTGGAGGGTGCTCAGGGCATGACCTGTTAATGTTATGTCCAAAACACTAAATCTGAGTTTACATGGGCAGCCTGTTTGCAGTCGGTTTTAACTAAATTGAGTTATCAATCACATCGCTAGCCCATGACTGTGCTGCGTGTGTAAACGAATTCTAAACGTAACGTGGGGTCATCAACATCAGTGTTTACCAAAGCTCAACACTTTATTTTTTGAGTAGGTGGGAGGGAAGTGGCAGGAGGCACAAAATACTCACACTACAATTTCAATTAGTCTTTTCTGCTTCAGTTTCTTATTATTTCTTCTATTCAAAGGAACCGGTCTTGTTTCTTTAAATATGCATTAATAGTGAATTGATGAGAGGCCTCCATAGTACCTGATGTATTAAACATTTCTGCCGACATGACATTTCAAAATGTAATGCAAAGATATTGACAAACCATAAGTAGTCATGTTGTGGGTAATGGCTTCAGAAGAATGTGCATCGTCACCTAGGGATTTAAGTAAAAAGGTATGACTTGGCCACTTAGGACATACCTATTGCCCTCAATCAAATGTTCTGTGTAGCTAAGTGTGGGAAAAGCAGTTTATTGATCAGTGTTCCTATGCATTGGAGTGATTAATTGATAATTTAGGTCTTACTGTCAATTTTATCCTCCACCTCAATTTAATTTCACCAAGTCCTGGAAAGAATGGAAACAGCTGAAGTGTAATGTTGTTGAAATAGTTTGTCCTAAAGCTAAACAGAAAATGCTGTGTTACCTTGTTTTGGACATTGGTTTATTCCTATTCTGAATATTTGTGTTTCTAACGTAATGTATATGGAGATCTTTCTGTTTTCTCTCATTTTCAGTGCTCAGTTGGCTTCTTAGATGCCAACCAACCATCAGAACAAAATAAGGCATGACATAGAGGATATGGTTTATTGGTGCCTGTTGTGTTTACACAGAAACTATGCACAAGCGGATACAGTAATGCATACAGTATAATGCAGAAACTAACTTTACTCTCTTGTGTACATGTCTGGAGTTACAGAATAAACGGAATACTGTTTTACTGCTATTTTCTAAAACTTGAACATAAGCTTCATGCATTATATTTTTGGGGGCTTTTCTTTGTTAAACTAGCAATTATGAAAATTGTTTCTCAAAGATCGAATAAAAACATTGATTATAGTGCTTGTATGTCTCCTGTAGTGTATATCTAGAAAGCAGTAATATATTCCCCTTGCTTCAAACACCAAACCTCAATGTGCAGTCACACCGTTTTACTTCACAAATAGTGTAATACCACCACTAAGTCTAATTCCGATACCATCCAAAATCCCTTCCCCCTATGTGCACTATTTAACTAGGGCCCATAGTGGAGTGAGCTGTGTAAGTAAGAGTAAGTCATTTAGAATGTAACAACGAGTTCTTTGGAGAGTCAATACAAAATGACTTCATGTTAGAGTATGTGAGGTGTGCAGCGGTGTATAAGTACTTGGTTGTGTTCAACAGATGAGGGACGTGCCTAATTGTAATCTCAATTAACTCCCTTTACCTGGTTATTTTGGTTATAATTAGGACCCCTCCCACCAGCAACACACCCAAGTACTTTGTACTTTTGCACCTCTGGAAGCGGTGTACTTTTACTTTGTGCTTTTGCACCTCTGGAAGCGGTGTACTTTTACTTTGTGCTTTTGCACCTCTGGAAGCGGTGTACTTTTACTTTGTGCTTTTGCACCTCTGGAAGTGGTGTCTGCACATGGCACATGGGATCATCAGGCCACAAACCCTTCACATCCAGTCCACAAAATGTTTGCCCTCCTACCATCAGGCAGGCGGTACAGGTCTCTTCGGTCCTGCACAAGGAGGCTCAGGAACAGGTTCTATCCGTCTACTGTAACGCTGCTTAACTCTGTGACCCATCACTAACCATACCCCCCCCCCGCCTCTCAGGGACCTTGTTGCACTACTTCTTACAATGTGCTTTCCTGGGACTTATTATATATATATATATATTATTCATACACGCAAAGTGATCCTTACAAGACGAGTGCTCTGTATTGTGTAAATGGCAGAAGACAAAGGATGATGTAATGGTGCAGGTTGAGGTTTGTTTTTCACCTCTCTGTTCCCTCTGTTCTCTCCCTACCCTTCCACTGGCCCGTCCCTTCCAGGTTCCAGGGACCAGTTTACTGCCTGAGGTAACCCCTCAGGTGAACCCTATCAGACTTTGCTTTGCAAAGTCTGATAATGGACGTTTTCAGTTGTTACAGGTACATGTCTACCTCAGGTTTCTCACTGCTGCTATCCCTGCATCCCGGTTGCACATGCTACCTTACTCCTTCAATTTGCTTCGATTGCACATTAGAATGCCATTTAGAACTGCCATTTGCACCCATATAACTATTTTCCCACTTGTAACAGACTATAATTAATACTTATACATTTTCTGCCCTTCTCTATTTAATTGTACATTTAGTACTACCATTTGTAATGCATTTGCCTTCATTACACATCTATACGTTCCACTTGTAATATACAGGTGCTGGTCATATAATTAGAATATCATCAAAAAGTTGATTTATTTCAGTAATTCCATTCAAAAAGTGAAACTTGGATATTATATTCATTCATTACACACAGACTGATAAATTTCAAATGTTGATTTCATTTAATTGTGATGATTAAAACTGACAACTAATGAAAATCCCAAATTCAGTATCTCCGAAAATTAGAATATTACTTAAGACCAATACAAAAAAAGGATTTTTAGAAATGTTGGCCAACTGAAAAGTATGAACATGAAAAGTATGAGCATGTACAGCGCTCAATACTTAGTTGGGGCTGCTTTTGCCTGAATTACTGCAGCAATGCGGCGTGGCATGGAGTCGATCAGTCTGT
>JACXGI010002846.1:8301-68926 GCA_016801175.1 Esox masquinongy
GTGTGTGTGTGTGTGTGTGTGTGTGTGTGTGTGTGTGTGTGTGTGTGTGTGTGTGTGTGGCGCATGTGGTTAATGATGCGCACAATTCTACTATGCATCATAGATCTTTGAAGAGGCAGAGAAGACATGTGGGTTAGTCCTGAGTCAAGGTTAAAGAGGGCCATGTAGTTTAGGCTTAAATAGTAAAAAAAACATAAGCATATAAAGTTCTTGCAATGGCGGAAGATCCAATGTATGTTTTCCAGAGCACAGAAATCATTTACTAAGAATGTTTTTAGAGCATTTGTTGACACTGATAGGATCTGAAGAATGTGGCTTTGCTCTCAGATCAGCGTTCAGTGATCAGATCTTACCTTAACAATAAAATTAGCTTAGGTCACACTGCTGATAACCCATCATCAGCATCTGTACCCTAGGGAAATATTGCCACCTATGGCTGTAAATATCTAAGCAGCTTATTGGGCTTACCAATAAGTCACAGACCCTGTACATCATTGCGCACATGTTCTTACTAAATACATTTCTAAAATCTACAGACATTGGACTGTTGAAAAATTGGTCCATTTATCATATTTTATTATGTACTGATGTTGTAATTTCAGTCTGGATTTATTTTTCATTTGTTTGTTACAATCAAAGGTTTTATACATTTACCAAAACAAATGATTGACATAACGATCCAACCATCAGCACTTAGTAACCATACAATTGAAAAGATGTATAGCCTAGTCTGCAAAAAAAAAAAACAAGGTTTAGTTAACTTACCCAGCCGAGACAATATTGATTGTTCTTGTATTTCATCTATTCTAAACGTAAGCATTGTTCTTAGGCTTTCTTTGGTAATGGCAAAGCTGGAGGAAGAATGATCAGAAAGGATGCACTCATTTTGATGCTATAATTAGGCCTATAGTTTATTTAAAATGTCGACCATTAAAAGCATAAAGCTATTAGACAATGCTCAAAAATTCATAAAAGATTTACAATTTATAAATTTATTCCATGCAAATCATTGTATTTTTACATACATTTAGAGGTCACATTTGGCTGAATATTTTTGCAATACCACTAAAATTAGTGCATTTTTTTTTATACTGACAGCCTGAGAAATTAAAAATACTGCAGACTTAGTTAAAAAGAAGGGAGACAAATTCTAATCTACAGTGCAAAAAGAAATTAAAGGAACACATAAATCACACATCGGGTCTCGATGAATAAAATATATTAAAGATCAAAATCTTTACTGTACATTATGTAATTTGTTGAGAACAAAATGACAACAACGGTCAATGGAAATCAAAATCACCAACCGATTGAGGGCTGGATTCAAACTCGTACTGAAAATCAAAGTAAACATTTGAAATCATTGGCGGTTCCAACTTGTGTGAAGTTCATCACGGCAACTCATAATGTGACTCAGTAGTGTGTATGGCACCCACGTGCATGTATGCACTCCCAACAACGTCTGGGCGCTACTTGGCGGTATCAGATGCACTGATAATGTCCCAGAGGTTCTCAATTGGATTCAGGTCTGGGGAACATGAGTGCCAGTCAATGGCATTAATGCCTTTGTCATCCAAGAACTATCTACGCACTCTGGCCATACGAGGCCGAGCATTGTCCTGCACCAGGAGGAACCCAGGACCCACTGCACCAGCTTAAGGTCTGACGATGGGTTTGAGAATTTCATCCAGGTATCTAACAGCAGTCCGGGTACCGTTGGCTAGCACATGGAGGTCTGTGTGACCCTCAAAGGATATGCCTCCCCACACCATCACTCACCCACTGGCAAACCGGTCATACTGGATGATGTTGCAGGCAGCATAACGTTCACCACGACATCTCCAGACTCTTTCACGTCTATCACATGCTCAGTGTGAACCTGCTCTCATCTTTGAAGAGAAAGTGGCGCCAATGGCAGACCTGCCAATTCTGGTGTTCTCTTAACAATTGCCAATCAAGCTGCACGGTGCTGGGCTGTGAGCACAGGTCCCACTAGAGGACGTCAGGCCCTCATGACACCCTCATGGAGTCTCTTTCTGACAGTTTGATTAAACATGCACACCAGTAGCCCGCTGGAGGTCATTTTGTAGGGCTCTGTCAGTGCTCCTCCTGTTCCTCCTCGTACAAAGGAGCAGATACCGGTCCTGCTGCTGGGTTCAATGCCCTTCTACGGCCCTGTGCAGCTCTCGTTGTGTAACAGCCCATCTCCTGGTATCTCCTCCATGCCCTTGAGACTGTACTGGGAGACAATATAAACCTTCTTGCGACGGCACGTATGGATGTGCCACCCTGGAAGAGCTGGACTACGTGTGCAACCTGTATGGGCTGCAGGTACCGCCTCATGCTACCAGTAGTGACAAGGACACTAGCAAAACTAGAGAAGAATCAGTCTGGAAGGATAAGGAGAGAGCAATTGTCTGTGGCCCCCACCTGCAAAACCATTCCCTTTTTGGGGGTTGTCTTGCTGTTGCCTCTCCAGTGCAGTCCTTTTGTCACTTATATGTGCTCCAAAACAAGGAATGATTAATTCAATGATTAATTCACAATCACTTATGCTTCCTAACTGGATATATCGATATCCCTGAATTTTAATTGATTTGGTGTTATACTGTGATGATTACGTGTTCCCTTAATTTTTTTGAGCAGTGTACAATTTTATGACGAACAGTACCTTTAGCAACAGTTATTTTTATTGTAATTTTTATATTGTGCATAAATTATTGTCTTGGTGCTATTAGATTACTCTGGTTCCAAAAGGCATCTTTAATTTGTGGCAAATTGCCAATACCCTGTATAATGAGGGTAAATTGGCACTTCATAGAGCTTACAACATTAATGGAAGGAGTACAAGAATTACAGATATTTTGCAAACGGTCAATTACAAAGATAGTAGTCACGTTGTACCTTTAGTCGACTTTGTCAAGACGCTGTCGGCGGTCAAAGAAAGACAACTGAACAGCTTGATTCTACGTATAGCAAAGATTTTTAACAACACAATTAGCTGTTATATGAGTGGTCTGAGGCAGTTGATTAACAACATGTTTTCAAGTGCAACTTTAATAATGGCTTTGAGAAACAGCTCAAAGATGAAACAATGCTTCCATGATTAACTTAGCCTTAAGGTCCTGGTGGGGAGTTTTAGACATCATTAGTATAGTAATGCTGTACAAAGACTCACACACAAACACTTACAATCTGTAGACAGGAGACACACGCAGTTCCTCTGTAATGCACTAAATAACCTTGAAGGCCAGTGAGGGGGCCACACGTACTCTGTGTGTATATCTGGTACAGTGAGGTAAGAACTGACGTAATGCCGCAGACAACAAGTTGCTGCGACCCAGTCCGTGTCCACCATGATTGACAAAGCCATTGCTATTGGCAACTGTAGGTCAGCACTTTGTCTAGACCTTGAGAGGCGAGCTGATTACATGTTGCAGCAGTTCTCCATTCCACAAGTTAGACACACGTGCGCGAAAGACAACGCACACACCTGGTTCTAAAACAAGCATTTATCTAGCCGATGACCCTGGCGCATGATTGCTATGGTTTCAGTGGAGGCTGACTCTGAGTAATTCCACGGTTTGAGTCGGGAGCTTAACACCCCGCACCTGAAAAAGATCACGACGGGAAGAAACCCTATTTGACAGACTGTAGTCATTCCATCCACAACGTAGGCTGCTTTTTGTGGCCTGCTCTAGTCTAGAGGGCTGGCTCTGGGGCTGCTGTGGTAATGGGAAGGTCCTTGGTTAATCCAGTAGGATTATGGGGTTTAGAACCCCATCAACACGCGTGGCCCAGATGCTTGGTGCCCACTGGCTCAGGGGGGAAGGGGGGTGGGGGCTTAAGTGCGTGGTCGCTCTGACCCAGTGAACTATATTCCAACCAGATCGTCTATTGCCACCTGATGCGTCGACTAGTGGGCTGACCAGACTTGGTTGCTGTGTTGAATGTAGCCTTGTGTAGATAGACATGCCTTCAAAAAAACATTGTTGTCACAGACCCTTTGTAGTTCCGGAAAATACTGTATTAGCTGAAACAATATCAAATGAACTGGGCATTTATATCCCCAACATGCCTGCAGTAGGAGTGCTGCATTTTAAACTACACCCATGCAAAGTCATTTATTAGTTTGACTTGTTCGATTGGTGTGGCGTGTTAAGCTTTGACCAAGCAAGGCATTTGATTGTTGCAAGTTGTTCGATTTCTTTTAAACTGTTTCTGACCCTTGATTTCTCAGAGAGGTATATTGTGAAGCAGCCGAGAGTTTTCTTTTTTTTTTTTTATTCTAGCTCAAGCTTCATTTGCTCTATAGTGGTGGATAATGCTTGTCCATCTGCCCCCAAGTCTAGCAGGCTTGTAACTACACAAGCATGTCACAGAAGGTCAGTGCAACACTGAAACACTCCCTTGAGACAATGCTGAAACATTAATTCCAATGGCATGTCAGTCAAGTTTTAATTTTCAGCAAAAATGAAAGAAAAGTGGCTGTGGTATTAAATATTATTGTCTCTATATTACTTACCACTAATGCTGTAATTTTTTGATAGATCAACCAATTTTGGTTCAACTTTATTCAGCATAGTTTTGTAATACCTCAACATGGTCATTACCATGTCATTACAACTGCCATTGTGTCAGTCTCAGAAGAAGGATCAGAGCATTTATAACAATGCCATTCTGACACAGAGCGTGTCGACCATGTGCGCTGGCATGTCACACTCTTTTTGTCCAGACAGCATCAGGTACATAATGTGCATGGAGTAAGACTGGGGTACGTTTTGCTCACTCTGAGAGATTCTCTGGTAAGATCAGCAAAATGACATAATGGAATTAACATTTAAATAGTATACTAATGCACACATAGCACGTTTGTTGACATATTCTACCTCACTATAAACATATTGAAGATCTCATTGGGCATATCAAAAGGATATTTCATATAGGTATCATCATGCCAAATTGATCCATTTAGACCAGAATGAATTGTTTGGACATGTTGGAAAATGGCTTCCATGGGGTTAATGTGTAACTCATCTGATGGCCTTGCACCTACAGATCTTTTAGCCCTGTACCTACAGATCACACATACCAGCTGTGTAGTGATGAACAAAAACATCCAGCTAGCGGGAGTTCTGTGGGCAGAAACAGCTTGTTAATGAGAGAGGTCAGAGCAGAATGGCCAGACTCCTGCAATCTGCCAGAAATCCTCCAATCAAATAATCACACTTCATCTCAGTTGTGTGCAGAGGGGCATATCTGAACATACCACACGTCAAACCTAGAAGTGGGTGGAGGCAAAAGGGATACTAGATAGGTTTTGACACTTTTCTAGGTGCCATAACCAGCCTATGACTCTAGGCAAGACATTAGCCATAATATGGCCATTGAAAATAAATTGACAAGTGGCTTTGGATGAGAGCGTCTGCTAATGTCTGAAATGTAAATGTCAGATGTGTAACCATGCCAATGCTCTCTTGCTGATTACTGGGACGAAGTTACAGCATTAAAATACATTTAGGTTTTACGTGTTTAGAAATGGCCTTAATGTGTGCACATTACATTGACAATGTTGCTAATTTCAGGAAATGTTATATAACAAACATAATATTTACCAGGAGGCTATAGTGTACCATATAAGTTCAAACAAATTGGCTGGAAATTAGCTGCGAACTAACCTGATATACCTTAGTCCCTCATTAAAATCATACTCGGGGTGTTTAAAATTGTTTGTTAATAAACTATTCAAATATGAAAAGGGGGCCTTGAGGAAAAAAAGTTGGGAACCCTCCTAGTGTCTTGAATTGGGCTCAGACAGTTCATTCAGAGTAATTCTAGTTTGTGTGACATGCTTGTGTGACGAATCTCCTTACCGGGGACCTGAAGACTTCAGCTTTACGGGCTAACACAGCCTTCTGGTTTCAAGTAAGAGAACTGAGTTTGAACCGCCTTTTTAGAAGAACTGTGAGTGTTTGTTCCATTCTACTGAAGCCTGCATGTACATTATCTTCTCTTACTCTTACTGTATGTCAACACATTCCTGTTGTGTTTTCTATGCTCTATTTGCTAAATAGCTGAACAGGGGGATTTTGTTTCTAATGCTTCGCTGAACATGAAGTTAGTTCATTTGGATAGAAAGCTTAGCCAACGCCTTGCTGATTTTTCAATACTCAACTGAAGAGTGTGGTGTGTTTGATATAATTTTGCAGGGAGACCATTATACCATTCTCCCTCTGTTGAGATGGGCCAAACTGTACTGCATTTGCTGGGTTAAGCATCCCTCATCGTCCGTGACTGGAACCACTCAAATCAGCGTGTCAAAACATTTGAGCCAACACAGTAAACATGCTGTTCAGGGTGGATGTGAAGGGCATTGCTGTCCTTCTGATCAATCTGTAGATCTGTTTTCAGTAGTTGATTTCCCTGTTATGGATGTTTGGTGCAATTGCAAGCATGTCACATTTTCTTATAGGTGCTAGATGGCTTGGGGTTTTCAGGTGGCATTCATCAAAAGCTAATTATACTTGACACAGGGAATGACATGGAGCACATGTGTCTGGTTTTATTTTTAAACTCTTGTTGTCAGTGCAAAACATCACAAACTTGTTCCTTACCTCCTAGTTCTCCCTCACATGCTCTCTTACCATTATTTTCCCTCAGCTTGCTCTTTGGCTGTTGCTGCCTTGTAAATTATTTGTGCTGTTTTTGATCTCTTTCAATAACTCTTTCTCTCCCCCCGTCATCCTTCCCTCTTTCCTGGATGTAGTTTCCGGGTGTCCAGCCTGGCAGCAGTGGCTCGCTGGGTTTCTGACATTCCCAGTTGGGGCTCATGAGAGAGTTGATAGGTTATGCTGTACATTAATGGCTGCATGTGGGTGTAAATGCTCTAAGACTGCTTTGAAACTTATGTTCCTCAGGCCTCTGGCTGGTAACTCACCCTAATGTCTGTCTGTTCCGAATCTCTTGTTTATTTGTCTGGTGTTTCTTGGCTGTCTTTCTGCTCTCTTGTCTGTTGGTCTGTGTGTGCCTGTAAAGGTGTTTGCACTTAAAGCATCGAAGGTGCAGGTCATTCTTGGTTTACTTTAGTCTACTCTGATTGAATGTTTAGAGTGAGAGGCTCTTTCTCAAAGGCATAAGAGTGGTACTGTTACTGAGTGTTGGAGCTGTTGGTATGTGTGACTGATGGCTGACGTGAAGCCTTGTGTGCGTGCATGTGTGTGAATATTGCCACGGTCTCTGTAAAGCTTTTCAAATCTATATGAAGGCCTCTCCCTGGAGAGGAAGTGGCTA
Organism: Esox masquinongy; assembly: GCA_016801175.1. Classification (NCBI taxonomy): domain Eukaryota; kingdom Metazoa; phylum Chordata; class Actinopteri; order Esociformes; family Esocidae; genus Esox; species Esox masquinongy. Next base: position 15,592 of record JACXGI010002846.1, read on the forward strand.
GCGCTTGCTGTAGTGTTAGCTGGCTCTAAAAATCCAAAAGTAGTTTTGCCGTCTGAGTTGGTATTTCTGAACAGATTTGGGTTGTTTGTTTGGTAGCCATGATTGGGATTGTACCCAGTGTTGGGATAATGGAAGCTGTTATGCTTTCAGCAGTCATGGTCTGTCGGGAAACTGTTCCTGTAGTGTTATTTTGTCGGTTTCAATGTTGGAACAGCCTTGTGATCACCAGGGCACACAGCAGAAAGAAACGTTTTGAAACAGAAAATGAGCGTGTTTTTTTTTCAGGTAATAAATACATCCTGTTTCATTCAGTTTGAAAACGGTTTCTGGCAGACAGGCAGCTACGCAGATGGGTTCACCCTCTTAACAACTCTTTAGTTTCTGATGATTCATTGTGATTCGTAGCCCCAGGTGGTTTTACTCTGTCCGTCTGGTGGAAGGCCTTGTGGGAACACGACAGACTGTGTGGTTTATATTCAGCCAGGTAGTAACACACACCTCTGGGAGACACAAGACTATATAGGGTAAGTAACGCCATCATAAACTGTCAAATTAATGGCATGTTGTTGTCTTTCACTTCCCCCACATTCAACATAACACCCAGAAGCCAACAATCAATTACATGTTTTGTGAATGAAAAAAAACAACCTGATGCATTCTCATTACTCCTGTGATGTTAGGTTAATACCTGTGAATAATAATAATGTAAAAATATAATAATAATAAAAATGAAAAATTATCATGATAAATTAGATGTATAGAGTATCTTTGTACCAGTCTTGATCCTCAATTCTTTACACTGTAAGGGAGGGGGACTCATCCGTCATCAAAGTGAGACTGAGGCTTCCTCTTGGGTGATGTACGGTGAGCAGTTTGTGCCAGAACACTCAGCACACAACAGCCATCAGAAGGAAAATGGTCCGTAGCTAAATATTTCACGGTTGGCTCTACACCTGTTGTTTACAAAGCGAAGGACAAAGAATGTGATTTGATAGATGTCAATTATGAATGATGATTAGGTGGCTAGGATGGAAATAGGGCCCAGCTGGGAATGGGGCCAGGACACTGCGTTAAGTGCCATGGGATTTTTAATGATCAGAATCATTCCCTTTACATCACACTGAAGGAAAACTTGATTCAAAGGCCGATTGCAGACATTAATGGAAGAGCTAATATAAGAGTGTGTGACTGCCATTATCTGGAATGTGTTAGGCTTTCTTCATGTACATTCTTTCAGCCGCTCTGTTGAAGTGATATCATTATGCTATCTACAATCTCTTCTGTTATGACAGCCTGGTGTACATTAGACCCTGTTTCTGGTTATCGCTCTAGAAAATGCTAGAACCCGTTAATGGGTTAGAGGAGATGTGATGACAGATGGTGCACGTAAAATAGACGACATCTGCACTTAGACATATTCCTGGCAAGCCTAGGTGTCAAGTGAGAGTTGCAGCCAAGTGTTTGGTGGCCCCTGATATGACTGGTCTTTATACAGGCCCGACTGTTCCAATTTCAGTTTAAAAGCTGGACTTGGATGATTAGCACCTATTGGCTAAAGGAGACCTGAATAAATACAGAAAAAAACAAATTGATGGTTCTTGGCTGGAAATAAAATCTCACATCTGGGCACAGATAGTGGTAATTCAGTACCGGTCAGACATGACCAAAGAAAAGCCTGCCTCCTGAACACCTTCTTTCCCTGTTTTGAGGTCCTCAGCAACTGGCCATCTGTCCCATTGACTAATAAGACTTAAGTAAACTAAATTGCTGCACAATACTCCATTAATAATCTGATGATGTTTCTCTATCTGTTCTCTAAGTGAACCTTGTGTAGTTTTTGTATATTTTGTTCCTCTATGTTGTCTACCACTATCATCACTATTCCATAACATTTTCTGAGAATAGGTACATTTACTGAGAGTCTAAAAGTATTTCTGATGTATCAGTTGGACCTTGAGTCCAAACTTACCAATTTCGCTTTAAACAATGAAAATATGTGTAAATGTAAGAATAGTGGAGCTGCATCGTTAAGACCCAGGTTAATATCCTGGTCACAGAATACCAACCGTGCCTTGGAGAATCAGAAAATGGCAACGTGAAAGTCCATGTGGGGCGGAAAGTGTGTTGGACAGGGTTGCCTTTCCCCTAGTCATAACATCCTTTAGGATTTTCAAATATATACATTGAAGTAATTAACCAGATATGTTTATCCAGAGCGATTGAGTGCAAAACTTATCATACTGGCCATATCTGGGAATTGAACCCTTGGCGCTGCAAGCACCGTGTCCTACCAGCTGAGCAACCATCATACAGTATTGTTATTGGAGTTTGCTAATGGAATTGATTCTTTTGACATTTTTACAGAAACAATTCCTGTAAGGTTTCTACTAGACTTTCCTTACAGGATTGTCATAGCAGCACATCCTCCAATAACTATCCTATCCATGAAAAAAAATCCTCAAGGATTTTTTGAGTAGTCAAATTGTGCAGTTGCCTGATGGGCACTCAGAGATTTTGAGAAAGGATTGGTCAGTGAATGGAGAAAGGCATAAGGCTCCCTCCTAACAGCCAGTCAACCATTCTAGTTTAGTTTGTCATAGCATATCAGAAAGTTGCTAAGCTAATCATCACGAAATCCCCTTGTAGAAAGCGAGGAACCGCTTTTTTTCACCTTTTTTCACTTTGTATTTTCTAATCATGTTCTTAAGGCCTACTTCCTGGTTAAGCAAGCAGTGTGATATGCAAGTTGCCATGATAAGACTAGGCCATAATCAAGATTTGGAAACTGTCAATTGCAATGGGGGGGGGTATTTATTTTGTTTTCACTGCTAAAATCTAATCTGACCTCGTCCCCTCTTTCTCTATCGGTAACCTGTCTCTCTAAGGTCAGAGAAGAACCCCTTCTTCCCCCGTCTGTCATTTATCTGAATGTCAACACAGCACTCATTACAGTGTGGTGTATTGAACTGAATAACTACAGTGACTGCAGCATGGCATATCGCCCCATGGTCTGAGAACACTGTAGGGCCTTGTCTGTTGGAGAACGGAGAGGAGAACACAGTCTCTCCTATGTGGGTTTGCTGTGTATCACACACATCTGTTGTCAGGCAGAGAAACCACACAGGCTGGATGGCTTTAATGTAATCTGATACAATGCTCATGTATGTATGGATTTTTCGGTGTATAATTAGGTACAGTATTCTAGGCAGAGACTGTCCTATGTTTATGGAATTGGATTAGGTTAGGTCATGACTGTGGTTTTTGCGGTAGAACCACTTTCTGTGGCCACATTAATAGTTCCAAAAAGGAATCATAGTAACCCATATGCAAACAGTGCTTTCTTTATTGCTGTTAGCATGAATGCGAAGGATATATTTAGCTAGATGACTACTGACTAGTCATTTTTAAATATATACCTTGTCTGTGAATTTATTTGTGAATACAGTTGGGTGGCATTTATTTATTACTAGGCTAATGAAGGGTAACCGTATGACTCAACGGCCACATCTGGATTTCAAAATTATGTAGATTACTGCACACACTTTTCCCAATGGATTTCTTAGTAAACATTTGTGGGAAAGGTTGGATTACAATGGACCAAGGAAATGGTCCGTTACAATTTTAATTTATTTAAATCTAGATGTTTATGTGTGGCTTGGAGTGTTTTCTTTTTATTTATATACAGCCAACTGAAGAAGCATTGGTAACCTTCATGAAAATGAGAAGGTAAATGCCAAAAATAAACACACACAATGAGTCATATTTTGGGCTAAAACATGAGTCATATACTTTTATTACAACACAATAATTTATCGAACACAAAACATTTTATTGAGTAGTTTTTCTGCGAACATAGATTTCAAAAGTATTGCCACCACTATAATCAATATTTCGTAAAGCCTTCCCTGGAATGGATAACAGCATTGAGCCTCTTCCTGTAATGTTGACATGGTTGGCGCACAGTTTTGAAAGGATCTTGGACCGCTCGTCCATGTGGCTCCTCCATTTCAAGATCCTTGATTGTGTTACGTTTGCGCTTGTGAACTGTCCTCTTCAATTCACACCACAGGTTTTCGATTGGATTCCAGTTTGGAGACTGAGATGGCCATTGTAAAACATTGGTTTTGTGGTTCGTTTTGTTGATTTGATGTATGTTTGGGGTCATTGTCTTGTTGAAAGGTCCGTCCAAGTCTCAATCTCCTGGCAGGGGCAACCAGGTTTTGGGCTAAAATACCCTGGTACTTAATGGAATTCATAATGCCATTGATCTTGTCGTGTTTATGGACCACGAGTAGTAAAACAGCGCCAAAGCATCAACCACCACATTTTACTGTGGGTAACAAGTGCTTTACCTTGAAAACAGTCCCCTTTTGTCACCAAGCATGCGGATGTGTATGGCATCTTTCCACAACACACAATTCCGATTGTAGTTCCAATAACACTTGGCAAAGTTCAGGTTTTACACAATTTGTCGGTTGGGCTCAGTAAAGGCTTCTTTTGTGTAACAATTCCAAAGAGCTTGTTGACATGGAGGTGGCATGTAACAGTTGACTTTGAGACTAGATAACACCAAGATTCTACTAGACTGTTCAGTACTGAAACTGGGATCCTTGGATTCTTCTTTGCTGCCATCGCCATCTTCCTCGCCATCTTCCACGCCATCTTACGCAGAGCATGGTGGCAATATGCACATGCATCCTCTTAACAAATTTGCAACTTTTCCAGTCTTCTAAAACTTTTTAATTATTACTCTCACTGTACCTAGTAGTATTTTTAACTGTTTGTGTTTTGTAATCCTTATCATGATCTGTGTAGGTCAACAACAAGCTGTCTCCTTTTAGCTGACAACTCTTTGGTTTTATCCATGGTACTGGATGACAAAGGGATTGTAAATGCGTGCAAAGCCATATTTATACCCTGGGGAAACAGGAACAGGTGAAAGGCATCAATACAGTTCCTGGAGACTGAGAACAGCTAAAAAGCATAGAATTTCGTAACAGATGCCACTATGTTTGGTTTTATTTTAAAAATTATTCAGGGGTGCCAATACATGTAAAAACAATGTTTTGCAGAAAAAATGAACTAATTAGAAAAATGTCTTGGGTTTAAGAAATTGTTGAAATAAAAGTATACGGCTCCCCCTTATGTTTGAGGCCAAAATAGCCTCAGGAGCCCCATTCAACCCATATCAGGTTGGCTTGTTATCTTGCTGAGCAAATAAACTGCATAGCAGTCTAGCTCTGCATAGCAATCTTGTTTTGGTTTTACTATGAGGCAATGACATGACTTATGCCAGGTTGATCTGGTAATGAGTTACATACCAGCTGATAACATGCTGTGAATGATAATGGGTTATCAATGAATGAAGTCCACATTTCATAGTTTTGTTGTTTTAAGAAGATTTTATTGCGTAGAAAGAGGAGTTCATTGTTTAGTTAGTGGCGTCTATGGCTCCATCCAAAAAAAAACATATTGGATGAATAATGCGTCTTGACATTGAGATCTGGCATTTAGAGAACTACACTTCTTAGACTAAGAGGATGCTATTGTAATCATCTGAAATTAGCCATATGCACTATCTCAGTAGGCCCAAGGGAAGGTTCGGCATCATTCATGTGGGATAACAAGTTGCCTTATTTGTTGAAAGTCACAGACATTTTGCAAAAGGTGTCAGTCTCTATAAACCACATGGTCTGTTTATCTGTGTTCTACAGAGAAAACATGTGTAAAGATTTTTTGGCTTTCCCCATTTGGGTCTGAAATAACATGAAACAGCATAATGAACCTGTGTCTCTTCACAGTGCTGGTCCTAAAGGGGACAACATCTATGAATGGAGATCCACCATCCTGGGACCACCAGGCTCTGTGTATGAGGGAGGAGTCTTCTTCCTAGATATCGCCTTCACACCAGACTACCCCTTCAAACCACCCAAGGTACAGACTCAGTCATAATTTGACTCCATACACCCAGGAGTAGAACATCGTTCCCCACCACCACCATGTTGGAGTCCCGCTTAATTCACTTGACATTTTGCCGGGAGGGAGGCTGGGGCGGGTGGGTGCATTTTAGGATCCAAACATGACTAGAACATTCCTTGTTATTACACAGTTTTTTGTAGGCCAACACATTGTCACTTGAGAAGGGAAACCGGTATTGCCATGTTTGCCACTGGAGAGAGCCATGACGCCTTCATGCGAGTGGATTGGCGTGTGGGTCGTTTGTACAGTAGTTATCTGTGCAAATTGTATACAGTTCCAGTTAACTGAAGTCAGAAAATCCCCGCTGGAAATGTGGCTTTGATGATTAATTCAGTGTGGATTCAGTGTTTCTTCAGTACCAGGATCTTACCATATTTTAATATATCGCCAATGCTAACACAGCAGTTCATACTTTGCAGGATTCTAAGCGGAGCTTAAGCTGTCAACACATTAAAATGAATAGAAGATGCATAGCAGAGCTGCACTGGTAGGAAATTGTGGGGATATGCGCATTTGAGGAGTGCGGCCTCTAAGGACCGTGGTCTATACCTGCATAGTTATGTCACTATGGGACACCAGGCTAACTTCTGTTAGGGCAAAAACCATTACAACGTGTTCCTGGAGGTATTGCAGGAATTCCCCTGAGGGGTCAGGGTGCAATGGTCATTCTAGATCCACTTTACACTTTTTTTAGGTGACTTTCCGTACCAGGATCTACCACTGTAACATCAACAGTCAGGGGGTGATCTGTCTGGACATCCTGAAGGACAACTGGAGTCCTGCCCTCACCATCTCCAAGGTGCTGCTGTCCATCTGCTCCCTGCTCACTGACTGCAACCCTGGTGAGAGCTAAGACACAATATTTGGTGATTTAATTCAGTGCATATGTAAATACTGTATATTTTATTACAGTGTATGATATGAAATGCATTTAGTGTCTGTGCTGTCTGGCCTAAACTGACATGAATGTCCTGCCTAATAACTCTTTGTATTATTCAACTTTCACAGCGGACCCTCTGGTAGGAAGCATCGCAACCCAGTACACAACCAACAGACCAGAGCACGACAGGATAGCCAAACAGTGGACCAAGAGATACGCCACATAGACTGACCAGACTGGAGGACTGGGTTGTATTCATTGGGCATTAAACATTAAATTGTTGTTTTCCGTTCAGTGGCCTAATCCAGGTGTTTTCAAGCCTCTTCTCTGGGACCCCCAGCTATTCCATGCATTTTAACGACTCCCCTGCTAGCATACTTGAATGATCTTGTCACGTGATTATACATTTTTTTCAATACGTGACTCAGGTGAGCTAGTTCAAGGCTACAACAAAATTGTGAAACATCTGGGGTTCCGGAGCGTAGGTTTGAAAACCATTGACCTAATGAATATGACCCTGGGCAACATGAAAATACATGTGGGGATGTCAGAGAGCTCCTTCTGGGATGACTCTGGAACTGTTGGGATCAGGGAGGGTAGAGATTAGGGGGGTATTTTTATCCTAGAATTGAAGTCTTATCTTCTGATATTCTGTTGTTTATTATGGTCTTTAAGTTATCTCGGCCCGTATATTATAATCGAGATTTTGGCAATGTTTTTCAAAGTGTTTTCTTCTGTAAATGATATTTTTTCTGCTAACTGTGCTTTTAATTAAAATTATTCTACATTTGAGTGCTTGTATAAAGGTGTCTCACACAGCATGGTTTCCTGGTAGAATTCCAAATCTCATGTCAATGTGAATTTTTCACTGATATTAAAGGTACCGTTGGTGTAAGATGTCTTGCACGTCTACATTTAATTAGGTACAATTCTATAGCATTTTGTTGAAACAACAGTATTTTAGCTCATCGTAATGTCTAGGATAACGCTTGGGTGAATTAGTAGTGCATACAGTACTGTGACAAAGCATTGGCCTCTTGTCTGATTTTCTTTCATTTTGAACGTTATATCAGGTCATCAACCAAAACGAAATGTTAGATACAAGGGTCTCTGAGTGAACAAACACACTGGATAGAAATTGCTTTTCTCATTTCAAAAAGTTATTAAAAACACATGAAGCTAGATCAAAAGGTTGCTAGATCAAATCTCCTTGCCAGCAAGGTAATTAAACCTAATTGGTCTCCTGTCGTTGCTGCAAATGAGAATGTGTTCACGGTCAATTTACTTGGTTAAAAATGTCTCCTTATCCTATGTGTGTTTAATAATCCCAGATAAATGGGTTGATGATTGAGTCTATTTGCTAATAAACTGATAAACTTTATTCAAAGGAATAGGGTATTCTGGATAGGATGAAGCCAATGCGGAAGGAAAATCATTGGTATTAACTATTCCCAACAAAGTTCTTGCTATTCCAATGGCGATATTGCTAGTGTGTACATTTTGTTTGATTTGAATGGGGACAAAAATTCTTCCATAACTAATCCACAGAAATGTTACATTTTCTGGTAAGATGTTACAAATATGTTCTGACCTAGAGGGATTTTGCATCCATATTTCCTTAAGCTTGCTCGTAATCCAGTTGATTCTATATGCAAAGGTACCAAACAAATTGATGAAATAGATCAAATATGGTACTAGATTTGGGTTTAGTTACATAGAGGACAATGTCTTTCATCGATAGTGACGTTTACAGTGTTTTAGTATTACACTTACATTGCTACACGATAACTTCATAACAAAAGTCTTGATTGCCAGTGGGAATCTGTGCCAAAAGTGCATATCTGTCTCATCTCTCAGTGGTTAAATCACAGTGACAGGGATTGCATTATGGGTATTCTAATGCAGGGACAGTTAGAGCCATTTTATAAACCTGTCCGCAATGTTAGATTTTATTATTGTGGACAGGTTAAGTGGATCTAACTGTAGGATTGAAGGATTTTATAGAATCAAGAGGTATATCAGCAAAATCTATGTGGTCATCTAGGACAGTACTTTATATTGAAGAGCCTCCCCTTCCTTGTTATTCATCTAACTTTGTCCACTGGGATATCAAAACACTTTGATATAATTGTGAATACTGTGCAAGCAACACAGTTTGTGTTCAGTTTTTTATTTTTCTTAGAAATATTTCCCAACATAAAACCAGTCACCTTACAGTAATTCTTTGAGTTTGTGTTTTAAAATAAATGTTGAATAGAACACAATGTGACTGTCCCATTTCTAATTCAGTAATATGAGAGCATTGGTTAGGGGTCTGTATAATCTGGCAAAGTACTGTGAGTTCTAAAAAAATATCCCTCAAAATTCTAGCTTGGCTACTTAAGAAAAAAGTCTAGTTTATCAGCCTATGCTTACCATGCAGACTCATTTCATCAACCCACCGGCTATTTGTTTTACCAACTCATTTTAACTCCAGCTCAAGGGAAAGGGGATATTTGTCAGTTTGCACACTTCTGCATTTGACAGTAACTCTTTGAACTGGAGTGGAGTAGGGAGCTGCCAAGGTAAGGGTTAACTACCTTGTTCAAGGACAGAATGGCACATTTTTAAACATGCTGGCTCAGGGATTCAATCTATCAACCGTTAGGTTGCTGGTCAGATGCTCTAAACGCAAGGCTATCTGCGTTATGGTAATGCCACTGACCAAACAAAAGCTGCTAGGTGCCTGCACACTTGAAATAAAGGCCAAATACTTTCAAAATTGTACATTTCTCAGCTTTTTCCCAAAAGGTCTCTCATAATGTGGTTTTAGCATTGTTGGGGACTTGACAGACCCAACTATGTTTCTGTATTTAAAATTGTGCCAGAAAACACGTAAAAATCTCAAACCATTTCTAAAGTAAATAGAGTTTACATCCTCATGTACTGTATCTATTTCAATAGTAGGCCCCATTATAAGTGTATTTGACCAGTATAGCTTAGGTTGGCCTGATTAAAATAATAATAGATATCAATCAAATGTATTTATAAAGCCCTTTTTACATCACCATTTGTCACAAAGTGCTTTTACTAAACACCCAGCCTTAGATATTCATGCTTTCAGATAATTCTGAGTGAACATCACTGTTTCTCATATTTTTTCAACACTGGACACTTCCCAGGTGGGCAAAATGTCTCTATACCCATTTTCAGAACCCAACTGCAAAAACAGCAGTGTCAATCAACCCCCTCATAGGTTTATCACCAATATGTATGACAGTGGTGAGCCACCAGAGAAAATCCACCCAATCTACTCAAAAGTACAAATAAAAAAAAACACACAAATAAAAAAACACTTTCAAGCCATTACCAAAAAGAGACACAGCACAACCTCAACTAGGAGGCTAAAACAATCCAAGAGATGAACTTTTTAACAAATGTCACAGCTTGGGTAGCCACAAATTGTGAAATTAGTACAATTAGACCCCATATAGCTGACATGACATGAGTACATCCAAAGCCTCCACTTTTCCAAACTTTACCAAAAAAAGCACACAAATGACCAACTGTCTTTCTGATGGAGTCATGAACACTGAACCAAGGTAAAGGATCGAGGCCTACAGATTCCAGAATAGATATAGAGCTCCAGATAAAGCTTTGTAAGACTGACAGAAATTAGCACATTTTTTGTAAAGGAATTCAATCATTTATTTGATCATGAAAGAGTGTGCCTCTAGATCCTGTGTGCTGACAATAGTGCTCTGCTGGTAAGAGCCAGATATACGGGGCAGGCCCAAATCAGGCCTGGTACTTAAAGTGATCATACAGCTGACCTAAATTATCCGGTTAATTGGGTTAACGGGATGGGTTACACACATGATGATCGCATGTTTAATTGTCTCACACCAAGGAAATTGAGGATCTAACCAAATTCAGAAAATCAGACAGGTGGCAAGTACCTGTTCATGGCATTGTAGAATATCAACTTTATTTGGCTACATCTCACTCAAAAGACATGGACACAGAAAATGGACAGCAAATGATACAATTAACTGTGATTCCTAGAAGAATATACTTGATACCTTCCTTTCACTGCTTCAGGACTACCGTACCTCACTTGGTTTAAAGTTTGGTGCTTGCAGCTTCATTACTGTGGGTTTGATTCCCATGGAGTGGCTGTATGAAAATGTCTGCTAAATCACAAATGTATTTAAAAGGAAATTACAGATTTAAAAAAAAAACAGTGGAAGGTAAACTCTCTCTGGCCAATGTCTCTATCAACCAATGCTTTTAATAGCAGGACCTAATTACTGACTGCACACAATACAATAAATCCAGAAGACACCCATTTTCTTTGCCGATTCTGAAAATCATTTAATTTAAACAACTGTATCCTACTTTATATCCCATTACTACTGGCTAGGAATTTAAGAATATTAAAGTGACAAATAAATTAGTTAAAAATAAATATTCTTAAACACAAAGCTAATACAAAGTACACAGGTTTAGTATCTTTAACGTATTCACAAAACAACCGTTTAGGATGCAACTGATCAAATAGACCTCTGACAATTAGACACAGTCAAAAACCATAATGAAGATACCAGAGTTGTTATTGCTACCATGCCAGACTCCGGGTAGTAATCTGACAATCCGCCCCACACTAGATGGTAGGAGATACACAAGGTAATAATGTGCCACACTCAAAAGGTGCATGAGACAGGCCTGGACCTTGCTGTAAAGTGGCAATTAAAGCCCTCCCATTTGATAGGTCACAATGAGGCTAAAGGTTATAAAAAATTAATAAAAACACACCTACATTTACATAAACATTAGGATATAATCTCATGATGTGCCAGTACATAAGAAAACAAAACAAATGGTATTTTATGTTTAAGGGTTGTCAGTTGTCTATGGAATGTTGAGTAAGTTACAATGTCAAGTCAAGTGCATATTTCATGGCCATGTCAGAACATTCTGTTAGCTGGTTAACTCATCGTACCGACTCTGCGACATATCTCTTGGAGATTAGATGCTCGAGGCTGAGTTCAGTTCATATGTCATTGGACGGCGTGCCTTTACTCTTCCGTCCAGGCAGTGGGAAGGCCGACTTGCTCTGAGGCTGTGTGAGGCGACTGGTGAGCATGGTGAAGGGTTCAATGAGAGAGTTCCTCTCTGTGACGCTGACCTCCCATAGCTTGACCTTCTCACCCCGCGCCCACTGCTGCGCTGCCTCCTGGTCCACCTGACGACGCTCACGCAGGTCTGCCTTGTTTCCCAGAACAATCACTGTCACCTGGAGTAAGAGACAACACTTCATCTTTACTCCAAACATAAAGTAAACTAAAATAAATAAGTACAGTAAAAAGTACTTCTGTACTTTATCGCCTCTTTGCTTTCCAGGCCAGGTTTTGTAAAGCAAATTTAAAGGGCTTAGTTTGATTAACTGTCTGTGGCAATAACAAAGAACAAAAATGTAAACAAAAGACTATCAACCCTTAGGAACAGTTTCAAAAGGTCCCAGTACCTCTTTCTTGTCTCGGGACTTGTCTATCTCCTTCTTAAGGATGTCAACCTTCTTGAAGGACTCCATGCTGTCCACGCTGTACACCAGCACAAAGCCATCTGCCACCGAATAGTAGTGCTTGGGAAGATCCAGGCCGTCGTGGAGCCCCCTGGTGTCATAGAGACGCAACTGTTCCCTCACACCACGGTCTGTTTCCACCGACGCAACGTACACATCCTCCTGGGTCTCAGCGGACTCTGAACCTGCGACACAAGACTACAGATCATTCAGCGTACTTAAACAATATGTATGACAGTGATTCAATTGTTGAGTTCAACAATGCCACCTGGAATGTAAGGTAGGGAAACTCCTTGTGTAATACAGAGTCAATATTCTATAGAATATGCATTAGTTGCTCATCTTGGCTCCCAGAGTCCAAACATGCAAGATGGTATAGCAGTTCTCATCCCACTTGCCCATTCAAAGATGATAGCTCTTCTATCGTATATTCACAATAGCATGTACTTCGGACTGAAGTTTGATGTGCATCATTATTATGCACCCTAATTAGTGATCCCATATTTACAAGTAGATATACTCAGTTGCTAATCGTTACATAGGTGGAGACAAAAAATAAACTCACTCCAGGCTCTGCAAAAATATGTTTACTTTTAACAAAGGATGTAGACAAACATTGACATGTTAGTATCTGTACTGGGTCACAGTTTTGGAAATACAAGTGAGAAATAATTTGTAAAAGTAGAACAATAAATTACAACGGATTTACATAATTCAGCAGAGCTTATCCTGAGTAATTTACTGTAGTGATGGCATAAACGTTCATACTTTTTCACAGGGTAAAATTAACTAACTTTCTCAGTGATGACAGATAAAGGGACAAATCTTTTGAAAAACAAGTTTCAACCGAAAACTGTGATATCTGACCTCAGCTTGAAGTCTTCAACATAAAAAAATGGAATTCAATACCTGAACAAGACAATTAACCCTACTTGCTCCCAGGTCGTTGTTGTAAATAAGAATCTGTTTTGAGTATACTTAGCTAGTAAAATTAATCATGACTACAGGTTTATGTGCGGCCACAGATTTAGACAGTATTTTCATCCAGAGTCTTGTCTTCAGCATGTGAAAGGTATTCTCTACTGGATTCAGATTGGTTGTGGGAATTGGCAAGTCAAGAACTTCAACTAAAAAAGCTCCTTGGTATTTAAGGCAGTGTGTTTGGGTCATTGTCCTGTTACGAGATGAAGCACTGTTCAATATTTTTACAAGAGGCATTTGGTTGTATATTAGCAGATAAGATCTTTAGAATTCATCCTGCTGCTGTCAGCAGTTTCATCATCAATTAAGAGCCAGTTCTACATTTTCCCAATCCAAATTCACTAGGACCTCTAACAGTATCTGTCGCTCACAACCACATCCACATTTAAGTTTGAAGTCAACTTACCGACAGCGTGATTGCCATACAACAGTTGTTCAAGAATAGCTGTTTTTCCTACAGAAGCCAAACCACACACCACAACTTTGCAGCCTTTTCCCATTTTGGATACGTGAAACTTCAACCTAGCACAAAAATAAATGTCAAACAGGTAGCAAGAACTGCTTAGCGGACTAAAGCTCCAACTAAAACAACTGCTTGCAAACCATGATTGCCAACTGAGGTCTCGTTAGCTAGCAAAGTGACTTAACGTTAGCTAGCTACTACTACTAGCTCAGCTGGTTGCACGAAGCATCTACGTCAACATTGCATCTAAAGTTAAACGCAAGTTAAAGTAGCTAGATAGGATAAAATAAGTACCTTGGTCTATTAGGTTGCAGTTTGATAAATAGAGATATTACAATTATGAATTATAATAAGCCGGGTACGGTTAGACAGCTATTACGTTATAGCTGTCTAAAATCACAACATCCATTGTCGGGTCTTTTTGACAACAAGGAAGGTGTTCCTTGTTCGTTGACCAATGTGCGCATGTGCAGCCTAGATGGGACAGTGAAAATAATCTAATAAAAAACAACTATTAAAATGCATTTTAACAAATATTTACATTTACTTTTATGTATGTAGACGTATATTATTAGCTACCAATAATTCTGGTAGAATCAAAAAACAGGTAGTGAACCAAATCTCAAAGCACAAGTTACAAAAGTAACTACTTTTCTTAAAATTTAGTTAACGCTTCAGCATTTAAATGTCAAAACAATAATCAAAATACCAGGCTAAATTTAGTGACATTTCAATGAGAATATGAACATTGTTGGAATAAACTACATTTCCCAGCGGTGACAGAAAGCGTTGTTTCACTGACGTTTTCATAAAGCATTCTGGGTACGTAATCTCTTTCTTTCCGGCTGGTGCGCCATCATGTAAGCGAACGGTTTATAGTATTTCAGAAAGTACAATCCATACAAAATCTCTTTTTAAACATTATCATCAGGTTATGTAGTGATAGATGTAATTTACGAAATATTCAGTTATTCACACACAACCTCCATTTTAGTTATTTGATTTGTAAAAATATGTTTATAGTATTGGGTATCCGAAGCACAGGCACGGATGATTTGGCTCGCGTTGGACTCCAATCTAAGTTAAATGTTTGATAGCCGTTGACATTCTATGTATGTAATATGTATGTACATTTGGCGTGTAACGTTAACTCAAAAATAAGTGCTTTGGACCTTGGCGTGATTGTCGGATTTTTCATGTTGCTGGGCTAACTAGCCAGTGAAGGCATGGGGGCCTACCTAGAGCATTCTGCTACTGGAACCGCAACACTGATGTACAGGGATTCTAAAAAGAAAGCTAGGTTACCCGTGTTTTCTAGCTAATACAAGCGAAATTGTACTAAGAATCTAGATATTCCTAGATGTGTTTCATGGTTTGCAGGCGTAAACAAAGTTGTAGTTAGTACAAACTTGAATGCCACTCTTACATTGTTTTGTATGGTGATCATGTTTGACCTCCATCTTTACCAATTATTACAGTTAATCCAACATGGGAGCGTACAAATATATGCAGGAGTTATGGCGCAAGAAGCAGTCCGACGTGATGCGCTTCCTCCTGCGCGTCCGTTGCTGGCAGTACCGTCAGCTTTCCAATCTCCACCGTGCCCCCAGACCCACCAGACCTGACAAGGCCCGCAGACTGGGGTATAAGTGCAAACAAGGTAAGTCTCTTTCATTCAAATTGTACAGTGTAAATCGAATCTTGTGTAGTATTAGGCTGTAAGTAAACAATAATATGACTGTTTCTCATGTTGTACTTCAGGGGTTTTTCCCCCATGCAAGTTAATCTAGGATAGTGCCAGGTGCAGCGGTTGAGGATTATTTTGATAACCGTTGGCCTGTTGATTTGACAATGATGTTATTTGGAATAGCTTTATGCAGGTTTTTGTAAATACGTTGTCACTTAAGTCTTTAAACACAACCAAGTTGTGGTGAAATTTTAAGGAAGACCGCAAAGTTATACACGTCAAAAGTAAACAGTGTATTGGGACAACTTCTGCTGCAGAACTACTAGGATTAGAGAATGATGCTATAGCATGTTTTAGTCCTGTGGCTATCATGCTGTAACAGTGTTAGGTGTCCTTGTGCCCATGTGCAGAATCGTGACTGTATGAAGGTGACGTCTTGCATCTATGTACCCTGCTGTGAAGCAGCATGGCTACAACACTTGAGTCTACCTTTAATGTATTCATTACCGTGTTTGATCTGTAATGGCAGGCTGTTTTGTGGCCTTTGGTCTGTTGTTGATGGCGTCCTAACCTTTCTGTTAAAGGCTATGTCATCTACCGTGTACGTGTTCGCCGTGGAGGCCGCAAGCGCCCCGTGCCTAAGGGTGCCACCTATGGCAAGCCTGTTCACCATGGTGTCAACCAGATCAAGTTCGCCCGCAGCCTGCAGTCCACTGCTGAGGTATGACTTCCTGTTCAGTTGCATCTATCAAGCGGTGTTAGAATTACACCCCCCACCTCACCTGTGAATGTTGTACTTATTTACTTTTCTAGGACATGACTGTTGTATTGATTTATGGGCTAGGACGGTTTGCCAACAGGTCAGTTGTGACCTCCCGGGTAGTAGCAGCCCATTTTATGTAGCCTGCAAAGCAATTCAAAAGTACATGCGGTTTTCACGTGTTGCAATGCAAGATCTCAATTAAATCTTACATTTTAGACCCAGATGAAATGGTCCCACCCCTGTTTGGTTAACAATCTCTTGTAGGGATCTTTTAACTCTGGTGCCAATGTAGGTGAGTGGACTTAAATAAAGCTTGATAGTATGTACTTTGCAGGCTTAAATAATTTGGTATGACATTTTCACTAGTTAGGCTAATGCAGATTAAATAACTAACTGGTGCTTTTACCAATGTTACTGTTACAGCATCCTATGATTCTTGTATTGTATAAAATGGCAAGTTCTAGGCTACAGACTGAAAGGCCTCTTTCTCTGTTGCAAGAAGCACAGTTGATTGGGCTGATTTGTTTCCTCATGATGAAGTTTCCTCATTTATATTCTCCCCTTTTGTTTTTTACTTAACAAAAATTCAGAATCAAAAATCATAACATTCATTAAAGGTAAAGAATTCTATAGACCCCCTTTAGAGTAGTTTAGTAACCCTTATTTGACAGGTATGTTGAAATAACTTAATGCTGCACTTTGAGTTGTTTACTAAGAACCTAGGGAAAAGGTTTGAGGGGAGAGTAGTCTTCCCAATTGAAAGCACAAAGTAGTGGCTAAGCAATGTTTCATTTAAGTAGCTCTTGTGCCAAAATTGTTTAGGGACCCCTAGACTGAAAGGTTATTTTCTTTTTTCAGTATTTGACAGTATTTTAAATCAATGAGGGTAGTGAATGACTGCAAATTTCAGGGAGACTGGTAAATCTGATGATTTTGTGGTCTCTGATATGTTTAAATTCATTGTCTTCAATTGTCCCTGCTTGTATCTAATGATGCATTCTCAATGTGGTTAATGATGCTACGCTTTTTTCCCCATCTTATCGACTATGGTGAGACTAGTATGAAAAATAAGCCAGTTGGTCTGAAACCACAAAAGAACGCATCCTTTCAAAGTATCGTTTGGTGCTGAAAGTTAAGTGAATGTTATTCTGTCTGTTGGAACATGGTGGAGATAGTCAAAGGAGCAGCAACATAGGACACTGAATGTTTAATGGGAAATATTCCTCATTCATTTGAGCTTGACGTGTACCACTAGAGTTGCCAGGCCATGGTTTGGATGAGGAAGAGAGCATTTGTTGTAACACAATTAAACCCTCAGTGCAGTGTGTAATGTTTATTCAACAGTGGGATCGTACAGGCCCAGATGTTCCATGAAATGTTGGCTTGCTTTCATTGTGGTTTACACAACCTCTCTGGTTGAATTGTCTGACCTGTTTGGTCTCTGGTCTCAACAGGAGCGTGCTGGCCGTCATTGCGGAGGCCTGAGGGTGCTGGCTTCCTACTGGGTGGGAGAAGATTCCACCTACAAGTTCTTCGAGGTGATCCTGGTTGATACCTTCCACAAGGCTATCAGACGCAACCCAGACACCCAATGGATCACCAGGCCTGTGCACAAGCACAGGGAGATGCGTGGCCTAACATCTGCAGGCAAGAAGAGCCGCGGCCTGGGCAAGGGCCACAAGTTCCACCTGACCATGGGTGGTTCCCGTCGGGCAGCCTGGAGGAGACGCAACACCCTTCAGCTGCACCGCTACCGCTAGTGGGTGTCTGTACATTGAAAGAAATAAAAACATGCCTTTTTACGGTGACAAACCATTGGCCTTGTGTTGTTTTTTAAGTGTAGTTTAAGTGCGGAAGCTGCCATTTTATATTTTGGATCAAGAAATCCAGGAGGCTAAATTTTCAATCAAGTAAAGCTGACGTTAACTTTTCATTCAGTGTCACCTTGGAACCTGTCAATGTGTACTCTGTGCCAACCTGTAGCTCCGACAGGACTGCATACTTCTAATCGCTAGTGATCTGAAGCAATGTATGACTTTGCTTACATCCAGGAGGGTTTTGTCATTAAGTAACTATCCTGTGTTGGGTTTAACATTTTATTGTGTAATTGGTCGTCAAGTCTCTAACCCTACCTTATGCCAATGACGGTGCCTTGGCGTCAGAACCTAGACGATGACCGACGTCACTAGTCACAGCTGACCCACTTTATTGTTTATAGTCCAGGATTGCCATTGGTAAGGTTGGCGTGGCAGGTATTTGAAGGGTTGTAATGTTAACTGTACATTCCTCGTTCAATGTTTTTTCATAATTGACAGAAAAATTAGACTAATTGGCTAAATTTCATTTTGTTTCCTCAACTGCTGCAGCTGATGTAATTTGGCTTATTCGGCGGAGGGCTCTTGTCTGAAACTACAGGTTTAGTTCTAAGAAACACTGCCTATTATCCAGTCCTTGGACCGAAAATGGTGAATAGTTGTGCTGTTTATCATTGAGCACAACCATGCAGGAGGTTGTGGGGACAAACTGTCCTTGCTCCCGAATAGTGGCACTTAGGGACTTGGCCAAGCTAGCGTCTATCTGCTTTAAAACCTTTCATTTTGAATGAGTACAGAAATCAGCCTTCTTTTTCCTTCCCATACTCTGTTAATTTAGTAGGATGTATTTATGACAACTAGGTAGAACAACCATAGAACTCAGTAATTTTCATGTGTGCACTAAGTGTAAATTGTTCTAGATAGGTGCTGAAGGACTAATGTAAATATGAGAGGATTTTGACTGTTGTGGACTTTGCACCAGAGGATGCTTGTGTGCCATTAAATAACTACTGTATTTAATGGCACACAACAAATACTAGATTTTCCTTCCTGGTAAGCGGTAAAACAAATCATACATATCTGACCTTTGATTGCTGTGCTTTTCTGCATGTGTTTTGAACGCACGTGCATGTCTACCCTTTTTAAACTACATTGTGTACTTGTTCCTAATAGATACATTTAAAAGCACGTGTGTGTGGGTCTGTTCTCAAGTTGCCTCATCTTATAGACATGAGCCTCATCTCTCCTTTCATGGGGCTGGCCTCAATGTTTTATTGTAGGTTACTGAGGAGACTTACCTGCATTGTTATAGTGTCAAAAGGATTGGGTTTAAGTACCATTCAGTGCAGTTCAGCTGGAGGTGAAGCAGTAGGTCACTATTGGTTGCATGCGTTTAGACAGGCAGCCCAATTCTCATCTTGTTTACTTGGTCTTTTAACCAATTACATCAGATATTTTCATAGCAAATCTTATTCTTTGTCCAAAGACAAGTTGGTGGAAAAAAACATCCCATTAGAGCCCTGTCTATAAATGCTGCTGATCAGACTATACCTATCCTATGTGCTGTATTTTCATTACAAGACCCATTTTCCCCACTTTGGCTGTTTGGGATGGTAATATGTTTATTGTCTATAATGTAAGTAGAGCCCCTATTATATGTGAAATTCCAAGTTTGAAATTGGTGACGGGCACATAATCAGCAAGTACTGTACATGACGTACAGTAGTACACAATTTTCTGACTCGTTTTGCCTCGACAGAGTCACTTTACAACCAGTGGCCAAAAATCCCGAAGGCCGTTTTCAAACTTACAACCTTTCCAAATTGGGTTAATATTACTGTCAACAACTGATCTTATCTGCTTGCTCTGTCCTCATACAGTCTTGCATTAAGGTATTTTGTTTTTCTTTTTATAATTACAACTGTAAAGCTCATAAACAGTTGCATTTATTACTTTATTGACAAATGTCAAAGGTCCCCAAAACCAAATTTAATTTTGGTAGAGATTGTGTAATCATTCTGAAATGAATATGCAACCAGTCTGACAGCGTTTTTTTGTTTGTGATAGCAGCCATGTAGGTGTGCCTGACACAGGATAGGCACTATGTCCTGGGATTTCCTGAATGGTCAATAAAAAACAACTACATGCTTTATAAAAACTGTAGTGTAGTTTGAATGCCGTGTGTCAGTGTTGTAACTCAAACCATTCTGACTACAGATGTTTTTTTAAATACTCAGGTCTCCATTGACTCTGTAAACTCAGTTGTTACAGGGCGAAAGATGAAAGTCATAAAACATGACATGCAAAAAAATACTAAAAACCTTTATTGAGAACTTGAGAACAACATTGCCATGTGTGTAATCTTGTGTGACAGAAATAATAAAATAATCCAAATCCAAATGTTTTACATTTTTATCCACCATTAACTGGTCTTTTTCAGCAACACATTCACATTTAAGTCATTTGACAGACTTACTGCATTAAGTGTGTACACCTATGTATGTGAGTGCAAGTAGAAAAAATCCCAGAAGTGTTTTATGCCATCCAGGACCAGAGCTGAATAGCCATGGTTTAGGATATGCATTGCCCGCTTTGAGAGATGAGATACTTAGTATTTTGAAAAATCGTCTATAAAAATAATTCATTTACAATAATTGTTTCAATTTTAGGGACCGCTTTAAAAAGAATTACAGTGAGACTCTTAAAGGTAACAGGCAAAGTTCTCCATAAAAACACATAACATCCTAATAATGCTCATTTACGCTTTATTAAATAATGCTCAATAATTTTTTTGTCTATCAGTACATTTTAGGTTTCGTTTCTTGTTGGTGAAAATGTTCTTTTTTCTATTTTACGAGCCACATAAGCTACAGAGATTGCTTTTGTTTGTCCATCTTGATCAGATTATAAATCAAACCAAAATTAAACCATACTGACATGATGTGAGGTCTGCCTAAAGGTGAATGAGGGAGTTGTCAGAAGCAAGAGCCACATTGTTAATATACACAGAGAATAGGGTCAGCCCAAGCATCGAACCTTGAGGGACAGCCATAGATACCGCCAGAGATGTGAACAGCAGGACCTCAGAGAACCCTAGGTTGTTGAGTCTTGTGATCTGGATGCAATGGATTAAAAAAATTCAGACAAGCCAATTAATACATTAGCACAATCCTGCTTTCTGTCTAGACAAGATTTATGTAGTTCAGGACTTTTTAGAGATGCTAGGCAACATCCAAGGGTAACCCTTAAGCTACACTGAACCACATAGACTCCAGGTGGCTGGTTAGCTGTTGAGCAGGCATTTAAAACCTACAGACAGGCATAGGGAGATTGAGATAGGCCTGTAATAGACAGGGCAATCTTGTTGCCCCCTTTCGCAAATAATGGCTGTATTGCTGTGTTGTGTTGCTTGTAGCATATGAACAGTCAATAGCCATGTTATATTGGCCATTTGCCTCACCCCATTGTGTTGTATTTGTTAAAAAATAACAACTCTAACCAAAACATTATTGCAGATTATTTTATAATATAATGGGATTACTTGTTATAAAAATAAATAAAATGAGAAACAGGGAAACCTTTGACACTTTAACGGTTACCCTCTTTCTCCCTTCACCAGCCTCCACAGCCCTACTCACTGGGATGCTCATAAACTTAGGACATTATAGTATAATTTAATTACCAACCACTCATTCGCTTGGAGGATGTGTGTCAGTGGGTTACATCGATACCAGCATTAAGCTACAGAAGGAGGAGCCGCTGGAATGGGTCACGTGGTACAACAGCTCTACTCAGAACAATCACCCAGCAAATCTCTCTGACTGTGGAGTTACTTTGCTGTGTGAACCTTCGATCGTTTCCTTCGAGTAAATATATTTGTATGCTCTAGCTGTATATAATAAAACAACTTACCTTAAGCATTCGAGAGAGAGAGCAAACTGACATATTTTCGAGCGCTCTCCGGAAATTTAAATAATACGGAATTCCAAACGCGCTTCATTCTGAAGCGCCAAAATTGGCTACAATTTATGGTTTGGGGCGTTTATGAGATTGTTTGGAACGTTGGTGATTTTAAATGATCACTGTGTGAAAACAGTCTGATTTTCCAGAGTTGGTGGTAAGCAACAGCTGTGTAGTGCGTTTGTTGACTATTTTCTGGACGCTTCAATTCATAAATCCGAAGGCAATCAACCACCGAGCTAAATATTTGCAGAAAACAAGATAAGAAACACGGAATCAGACTTCAGGATCTCAGAAGTCGAAGGTCATGGAATCTTCAAAAGCAGGTTAGATCATCTTTTAACGTATTTATTTTGTAGCGCTATGTATAGCCTGTTTAGCATATCAGTGTCGGTACAGAATACCTGAAATGCATCTAGAGTGTAACCATGTAATTTAAAACCATTTCTACGTGAATAGCTTGGTCAAGATTCTGATTTCAATTAGTTTTATGTTCTGAATACAAATACAAGCAAATAATGGGTTGCAGTGAACTGCTTTTGGATGTCGAATTGACAAACGTGTGTAACTATAGTATAATGAATTCACACTATGTTAAAGTGGGTTATGAGTGCCATTGAAGTTTTTATTTCAGAACCAGTACCCTTGAACAGCATTGCAGTTTCTTTTTCTCACATGGACTGGTAACTAGCCATGTGCGACTCTGTATACGCTCTCTCTGATTGGTTGAGGAGCACTGTGATACGCTCCTCGTGCGTCCTCTCGGATTGGTGGATAAGCGAGGTGACGTTAATATTGCATAATTCTGCCCTTCCTGCTGGTGTGGTGCATGGTGTGGACACGTGAAACTACACGCAGTTATAGGGCTGCTAGCAGCGCTGCAAACTGACCCAGTTTTCCTGCAGAAAACCCTAGCCCTTTTCCACATGGGGGCGAGTTCAAAAAAAGGAACGCCATCGGTCAGTCAAGTAATACATTTACTGACATTTAGGCCAAGAGTTTTACTACTGAATCTATTTAGTATGTAGTCACCCTAATTTGGGCTGGTTCATTATGTCTGCTTTATATTGCCGTACAATGGCTAATGAGATTTCAGAATTTGCCACAGCTTCGGTAATGCAAGTCAGCATGTAATTTACATACTGCAAACTCATGAACACTATATGATTAGTTTTTTAGACCACATACATCCTTTGGGAGGCATGGATCGCTTATTTCTTGAAACAGTGTTGGCTCTGCCACTTGACTCAATGACAATTTGATGATATACCCTCATAAGCTGTACCTGATGTCGAATTGTAGCGTAGCCAGGTTTTTGTTAATACACCCTTCTGAAACTACCATTATATAACAGGGGTGTTATATAACCAGACTAGAGAGAGTGAAACCAGGTCAGACCAAGCTGAAACAAGGGGATGAAGAAAACAAACAAACAGAGCTGTCTGGCTGGGTGTGTGCTTAACATGTCCTCTTGGCTGAGAGACACTCCTAAGACAAACCTTTTTTGCAATGATTCAATCAGGAAGTGATTTGGTTATCGTAATAAGAAACAGCATCAGTGTATGTCTACATAAATAAATGATTGTTAGGAAATTAGATATTAGTTGTGTAGAGTGAGATATTTTTGTTAGTTGTAGTGAATACCGGGGACTGCAATTTTTTATAGATGGAAGAATGAAATGCTAAGTATTTTAACGTTTTCTAATACAATTCATTTGTTTTTAAACTTTATAATTTCCAGATCCTTCTTTTTGATCATATTTATTATTTATACATCAATTTAAAGCTATCTCAAACCACAAAGGTCATGTTAACGATTTGTTCTCTATTTGAACCCCAAAAGGAACCCCTACCCATGAAGATTCTCTGTTTCATTGTGAAGCTGTCAGCCTCATGTCTCACTCCCTCCACCAGGGGGTGTAATAGCCTACATCAGCTCCTCCAGTCCGGAGTCATGTAACAGCGACTCAAACGACTGCAGCTACAACTCCCCCCTGGCACAAAACACCTCCCTGAGCTTTCGCCAGGGCAACCAGAAAGACATGCCCCTTTCCACGGCAGACCACACTCACCTGCAGGCAGACACTACGGTGAAGAGCGGACGCTCGGACTCTACTGCAAAATGCAACATTACCAGTGAGTGGGTTTCCTCAGTAGGATGGCTCAAATGTCTGTTCAGTTAATACCTGCTTGGAGTAGTTGGCCTTTGGGATGAATACAGGTGTTTGTTTTTCCTGTGCTTTTGCAGAGATCAATGGCCTGGTGATGCTGTGTAAGGTGTGTGGAGATATTGCATCAGGATTCCACTACGGCGTCCATGCCTGTGAAGGCTGCAAGGTGAACACACACACACACACACACACACACAAACACACAAAAATCATTGCTGCATAATGTTCGCTCAATATCATACTGTAATAAAATCACGAGGCTTCATGCATCCAAAGGGTTTAAGGGGAAATGTTTTTGCTGCTCAGATTGGATATGTTTTACATAAAGACTTTCAGCAGACAAATGAAGTGCAGAAACCCGCAACTCTGCCGTAAATCTAGTAGAAACAGGCCCACTGAATAAAACCACTGACTTGCAAATGTGTCCGTCTGTCTGTGTGTCTCTAGGGTTTCTTTCGTCGAAGCATCCAGCAGAACATCCAGTATAAAAAGTGCCTGAAAAGTGAGAGCTGTGCCATCATGAGGATCAACAGAAACCGCTGCCAGCAGTGTCGCTTCAAGAAGTGTCTGCTGGTTGGCATGTCCAAGGATTGTACGTTGACCTTTATTTACATCACCTCTACAGTCACATAGATAAATGGTTCATTACTGTTTTCATTGGTTAGGTAAATAAGTGGATGAGAAAAAAGTTGGTCTGTAAGACATCAAAGATTTACTGCTTGACATTTTCTCTCTTCCCTCTCTCCTCTGTAGCTGTGCGCTTCGGACGCATCCCAAAGCGTGAGAAGCAGCGCATGCTGTTAGAGATGCAAAGTGCCATGAACAACATGATGAATAACAACAGCCAGATCCACAGCAACACACCACTCCCCCTGTCCGACCTGGCTAATCCGCTACAGGCACTAGCCTGCACCATGGAGCCCCGCCCTCAATACGGAGACCCTGGCTCTGCTTCTTCCTCCTCCGTCTCGCCCATTGCTTCCCCTGGGTCCAACCAATCAGAGGAGACCAACTCTGAGCCTCTAGTCGCCATGGATACAAGCCCCAGCCCAAACTCTGCATATCCATCGAGTGCTTCTGACAGTGGGTCAGAAGAGGTGATTGGCTTAGTGACCCAGGCCCACCAGGAGACCTTCATGTACAACCAGGAGCAAGATAACCCTTCCCCCCAGTCCCAAGCTGAACCCCAGCCGACCTCCTCGGGGGGAGAACAACGGGTGACTGACACTGGAAAGAGGAAAGAGAAGAGAAACCAGAACCAGCAGGAGTCCTGGAACCGCCAAAACCAGCAGATTTTGAATCAGAACCACCAGAATGATCTGGCATCATTCACAGCCACTCAGGCCCACGACCAATCTCAGGAGAGACCTAACAACACCGGGCCACGGGGCTCTGACAGCCAACAGGAGAACTGCACCTTCAGCAGTAACAACCACTGCCCTTACAGTAGAGACAGACTGCCCAACTGCGCCCCTAGTGGCCACTGCCCAGCCTACGGCAACCGTGACCTGAGAGAAGACGTCAGCACTAGCCAGTCTAACTCCTCCCATGGAGGATTCAGTGGACCACTGTGGAGTGGGGGCAACAGGATGCATCTGGTGAGTCCAAAATGGACACATGCAGAATGACTGTTTGATATTATATTATACTTAGTATTTGATATTAAATTATACTTAGTATTTGTTACTATCTATAGCATAATGGTGGACAGTATTTATATGGCACTTGAGCAGTTTTGATGCATTTGGTAGATGTCAATGTAAAATTAAAATAGTAGTGTAATATTGCCTCCTAACACAAGTCCTCTCCCTTCTCCTACACTCAGCTGTGTCCCATGAACACCTCTCCCCACGTAAACCCCCATAAATCAGGCCACGGGATCTGGGAAGAGTTCAGCCAGAGTTTCACCCCGGCCGTGCGGGAGGTGGTAGAGTTTGCCAAGCGGATCCCGGGCTTCAGAGACCTCTCTCAACATGACCAGGTCAGCCTTCTGAAGGCTGGCACCTTTGAGGTAATTTACATGTTATTGTGTTTTATGCCACCTTCCTTTCCCAGACTCTTCTCTTCACCGCCTCATATCTTTCCTCATCTGCAGTACATATGTAAATACTTTGGAGAACATAGATTTATGTAGAGTCTGCTGTCACGTCTCCAGGTGCTGGTGGTGCGCTTTGCGTCACTGTTTGACGTGAAAGACCGCACAGTAACATTCCTGGGCGGTAATAAGTACAGCGTGGAGACTTTACGAGCCATGGGCGCTGGTGACTTCCTGACCTCCATGATGGACTTCAGTGAGAAGCTGATGGGCCTCAACCTGAGTGAGGAGGAGATGAGCCTGTTCACCGCTGTGGTCCTTGTCTCTGCCGGTAGGCTTACGACCTCTGTGACCTCACTCACCGGATTCACACTTCGTGTCCC
Organism: Esox masquinongy; assembly: GCA_016801175.1. NCBI lineage: Eukaryota > Metazoa > Chordata > Actinopteri > Esociformes > Esocidae > Esox > Esox masquinongy. The sequence continues at coordinate 42,271 of JACXGI010002846.1, forward strand.
GTAATGGAGACAATTCTGACACCATACTAAAGACGTTCTAGAGGACTGAAACAGACAGTAATGATGTGAGTTGTGAAACCAAGTGTAACACTGAAGTCTGTGTTTTTTTGGGGTTCTAGATCGCTCAGGGATCGAGAACGTCAACTCTGTGGAGACTCTTCAGGAGTCTCTGATTAGACACCTGAGGGGCCTCATCATGAAGAACCACCCGAACCCCAACGAGTCATCCACATTCACCAAGCTGCTCCTCAGACTGCCCGACCTCCGCTCCCTCAATAACATGCACTCTGAGCAACTGCTGGCCTTCAAAGTCCACCCCTAGACCAGAACCGAGGTGTGAACCTGGTGTGTGTTCATTCGGTACCAAATGGAAGACAATCTGGACCTGAATCCTGTACTGTGGACCACAAAAGCCCCATCTCCATCCCCCCAACGCACCTTGACCGGCTACCCCAAATTAATTATGGCCTCCAAGAGAACCCTCTTCCAGCCCTAACTTCACATGCTCTTTAGTGGGCAGATGTCACGGTTAAATGGAGGGAGAGCGGTAGGCTTTAGACTAAAAAGTTACAGTACTGTAAGGATGAAAGGCCTGTTGTTGTAATTAACCATGAACACACACGTTCAACAACAAGCAGTAGATGTATTGTTTGTTTCTGTGTGCACGTATGTAGGATATGCTTGACACTGTCAAATTCTTAGAGAAGCACCTAATTCATAAATATTGTGTAGATGTGTATTTTTGCATTGTTTATGCAATGTGGTATGTAACTGATCGTTTTAACGTTTTGTTTAGACAAAGTGGGAGTAGTTTTGTGGTTTAAGTCAAACACTAACTTCAAAAGATGCTGTTTCTTAGACTACTGTTGAGACCTAAGAGGCTGATTCTTAAGTGGTGTTGGGCTAGTTGACTCAAACCCCTTTTGTTTAAATTAAATGTATAATGAATGACTTCAGAGGAGCGATAAGTCTACCCTTCATCACTAAACGCTTATAAAGAGGAATGTGGTCATTATGTCTCAGTGTGGCCCTAGCTAGTCTCCTGAGGAAGAGCTTTGAATGTCTTTATTTGTTGTTAAGAGGCATCTATTATTTTTTAAAAGCTTACTGTTTCAGATTATTGTGCAGTTGTATGTGTGTGTATATTTACAATCATTGCCATGATGGGGACAGTGTTTCAAATAATGAAACGTTTTCAGGGGAGGGTTATGAACGTAGTGTCCAGCATTAACGTCCACAGCCCAACCGCGTATTTGTGAGAGTACAGTTATAGACCTATTCGAGGGAACAGTAGGAATGCAGAGAGAGAAATAAATACTGTACATCGAGATGATTCGAACTTCCAAAGACTACATTTGGAAACCAATACAACTTCTGTTCTTTTCAACATATTTCCACCTGGAGACTCTTTTCTTCCATGTCAGAAGGATTTTTTTTATAATAGACAGATATATTGTGCCCATTTCATCGCATTTGTTTGGCACACATTTTTACGGGATTGTTCCTGTGAAATAAATGGAATCAAACAATGCAGTTATACATAAATAAATGCAGGCTATGTATGATTGTCATAGGATGGTGATTGTGGGATGGGAGAGAAGTGCAGTAGAATGTTTTTTGTTGTTACATTATACTCAGCCACCCACAACTCATACCACTGTCTCAAATGTTTCAACAGAGAACCACTAAACTTGAATATATTGATTTTGTCACCCACAATACTTTTAAAGTTTGTACTTATACACTACAGATTATGTAAATAGGTACTGTAAAAAGATAGAATTTTTCAAATACAGTATGATTGTAATAACAGAATAATTTAATAAATAGCAAGAATTGTGGTAAGAGCTGTAATCAAATGAGTTGCTTGAGCTCCATATGAAAATGTCTAAGTTAATTCATTAGTTCAGAACTTGTTTCTTATTCACATACACTTCATCGTCCTCCTCAGTGCTTCTGTTCTTTCAATTGTATGCATTGTTCTACTGCTGACCTGCCCTGTAGTCTCTCCCTTCTATAAAAGCAGTATTCATAGATTTTTATATATAAAGACCTATATAAATAATATATGTGTACAGTAAATAAATCTAATTCACAGCCTTGCAGTGTTGTCATTATTTTCAGCAGAGTTTCTCTACAGTCTAAGAATATGCTGCCAAATTTCGGAACCAAGAACATAGGGAGCATATATTAATGAGAAACTGCTATTGACATAAGTTCTATGGTAAGAAATGCATTGGGGATTTTCGAGTCCGTTAGTTGAGCACTTGTTTGCCTTTCCCTTAGGTGAGCACTTGTTTTTGTTCCAAGCTGTATCAAGGCATGTTTTTCTACAATTTTCTTCCACTGTCAAAGGGGAATGCCTCAATTCTGGACGAGCCAGTTCAAAGATTGACCGTCTTCCATACTGTTCCCAGCTCCGCACAAACTGATATGAAAAAGACCTGAGGAGTATTCCAGTTAGTTGGATTAGTCAATAAACAAGATTTGTCAAACCACAAATTGACCAAACTCTTGATTTTCTGCTCTATAAAGAGAGCTTGAATTAAATCCCAATCAAAAGCCATAGCGACAAATGCTCTAAAAACAAACGTTGATCTTATCCTGCCCCAGTGAATAAAATGCAGAGCCCACCAATCAAATTCTATTTTGTCACTATGGACTGTCCCTTGCACATTAACCAAATGACATCGGAGCCTGCATTACAAAGGGAACATATTTTGGGATCTTGTATAAAACCTTTAGATCATTAGAATATATCAGAATTTTTTTTCATCTGTCCAACGGAGTTTTGCTTCGACTACCGTACAAACACTGTGTATTGCTTTGCGATTTTTCCCAACTAATTATTTAGTTGTTTGTATACTGTTCTAATATTCAGTTTTTATCCGCTGCCAGGATCTTTTTCCTCCCATGGGGACACAACTACAAATAGAATGTGTTATCTTGAAAAATGAAAAATCATCTGGACTGAAAAAAACCCTCATTATCCCTACATTGGCAATGCAATGGGCCTACCACTGTAATTGTGACACTGTAAGTATTGTAAGCAAGGCATGAGGGGAAGTGGTATACGGCCAACACAATACTACGACTTAGAGCTGTTCTTAAGCACGACGCACACCTCTTAGCCGTGGTATATTAACAATATTTCACAAACCCCCGAGATCGGTGGTGCCAGGTTAAGCAAAAAATTTCCAGAACAACGACTGCTTAAAACCAGCCCAATTTGTCTGAAAACCGCGGATATGGCAACACTGCCTGAGATGCCTTACCGTAAAAACTGAAGTGATGTCATACCCGTGGTATATGGTCTCATATACAACAGCTATCAATCAATCAGAATTCAGAATTGTGAAGCAACAGTTTATAATACAATTTAGGTTGTTTGTTGCACTACTCGTCTGAGTTGTTGCCATGGTCACTAACATTCTATAGACACAGCAGCCATATTGATGAGTAGTGTAATTGAATGGGCTAATTAGGTTAAATAATTAGTTTAATCTAAATTAGGCTAGTAATTAGTAGAAAACAACGATGCCATCATCATTATATCAAATGTAGTTTAACAGATGGCAATGTTGTCATCCAACAAATTCCTTCAAAAGTAGCTAGCGATGCTAACGGTAGCTAGCTAAATTCGTTGGGCTCTCGTCAGTATTAACTAGGTAGTTTACTTTATATTGGATTTAAAATGTATTTTTAGCAATTCATTTCTTGCCTACTGTACTTCAGAGAGCCTTAGTAATGCACTTTACAATCTTCATCAGATCTATTTGAGTAGAATTCTGAGTTTGTCACCAGCCCTAAAATGAACGTTCAAGACAGTATCGTGACGACACCTAAAATCTATGAATAGAAAATGTATGTAATTGGGATTGCAATAAAAGTGTTTAAGATTTAATTTAAAACGCTTAACGCAGTTGAAATTTTTTTTGTCACCTTAAACACATTTTTCTGTTTTGAACCCCAGAACCATCCACTGTCAGTGTTTGACCAGATACATTTTTCCAATATAGCATTTGACAAAGTATTTATTAACGTTGTGAATCGTGTTTACTCGCCATAGTCTATGAATCCTGGCTAACAGTAAGTTATAAATCCTGAACAATGGATGCACTGTTCAATTTCTCAGAAATTAGAATATCTCTGCTTGGATCCCCCTCCCTGTATCCCTCGAAAAATCCATCAAACGAGAAGGCCAGTGGTGCGTTCCCTGACTCTGTTCTTTGCTCCCGAGACGCTGTGGGTGCGAGCAATCCAGCTGTTAACACCTTACGTATAGCCCGGTAAGTTATCATTAATTACAATGTTAATGCTAAGCTATTAACACTGTAATTAACAGTGGCCTTTCCACCAAAACATTCTTGTTGTGGAATTACCAAACAACTTCATTGATCTGCATAAATTAAAGGATCTCCCCTGATTGGGCCACAGTGTCACTGGACCCCCGTCTCAGCCCTAATGTTTTACGCTGCTATATTATTGTGCCTGGGGAGTAGGGTCAGTTCTCCTTCGCCACTGTAAATCCTTGTAAACCTAAGCAATGCACTCTCTAAAAATGTCCTTGTCCCTGCTCCGCTTAAACTTAGGAGGACATGAGGTCTTGGCCCACACCTCCCGAGTACCAGGTACTAAAGACTCGTTGCTGCCTAAAGTCCTCTAGGTTGTGCTATAGATCAAGGCTATCCTTAACGATTCCAGCTGCCACTCTGCTGACCCCTTCCACCCAAATGCATTAATTAATTATTTCAACTGGTACTCTTAAAATGTTCACCCGGCACAGCCAGAAGATGGCAGGCCATCCCTTCGGGCCTGGTTCCTCTCCAGATTTCTTCCTAAATTTCGGCCCCTCTTAGGGAGTTTTTCCTAGCCACTGTGCTTCAACACTGTTGTTGCTAGCTCCTTGGGGTTTCAGGCTGGGTGTTTTGTAAAAGCACTTTGTGACAACTGCTGATGTAAAAAGGGCTTTATAAATACATTTGATTGATTAATGTTTTTAGATCAACATATATTTTCCTATTATTCAAGTAGCCTACCTTATGCATTTGGTAGAATTTGTGAAACATTTAATAAGGACACAAGAATTTGGTTGTGGCCAAACCACCATCAGGAAAACTAATGTTTACAAGCCCCCACATGAACCCCATTCTAATCACATTTCAGCCTAAACATCAATAGACAATACCTTGAAAAGCTTAAGTATGATTCAGTGTTGGATCAAATACTTGCACACCCAGTAGCTCTCCAGATAAGGGACTTGTGTTTTATACCGTAGCAGTCATTGCCTAGTTCTAGATCAAGAATACAATAATCAGAGGTTGTAGACCTATGAGATCAAAGACCAACAACCATATTTTTAGATACATATTGACTACAAATAGATGCTGACAGTTATTCTGGTAATTTCGGGGCTGAGATTTAAGGGTCGGTACACCCTGGTCTAATGTACTTACTTGGAAAAAGACAGTTCCTGAGGTTATTTCATTGTAAGTCAATCACTGTCCATAGTTTACAATAAAACACAAAGTTTTTAAACACATTGCACTGCTTTTTACCGAAATGTATCTAGGGCCAAATATAACACATTCTAAAATAGCGATTTATTGCGATTAACTACAGAAGATTATGTGATTAATCACGATTAATTATTTCTGTCGTTTGACAGCACTAATTATTAGTATTCACCCATGTGTGTAGGTCTATTTGGTCGTGCCAATTCACGCACAAATGTACTTTTAAATTTAGGCTTCCAATCTGGCATTTGCAGCAAGTGTGTTACTTTGGGAGAAAACGACTAAAATCTACAAGATTTTTTTGTTTTTGATAAATATGCCTTGGTCAACTCCCTTGTGAACCCACATTCACCAGACAGAGTAAAATGGGCGTATTATATAGGCCTAACGCATATGAGATCACTGACTGTATTAATGTCAATGTTGTCTATAAGGGGGCCCAAGCATGTATCTTTTCAGGAGGCCCAGGTCGCCAGGCAACCCAGACGTTTACTAACAAGTATCTAAGATTTTTGAAAATATCACAGTGTTCCTGTTCAAAAAATTAATGCAAAAGTTTTGTCCTAGTTATTGCCCAATGGATTACCATTCATTCATTTAAGGAGAGGACTCCTTGTCCCAGCATTACCCTGCAGGCACTGTGGCCTGTTGACAACGAGTAGGTAAATGCAACATTGTAATCTCCCGAAAATGACCTCTGACCTCATGCATGATACTAGTCCTTAGTTCTTCACTAAATAAAAAATAAATAAAACTTAACTTAAGTCAAATATTATTTATATTTTTAGAATAGTTATATTTTTTCAGTTATTTTATTTGTTTCCAATTGTGGTTATATTTTACTTTCCATTTACTTTTCATTTACTATAATAGCCTTAGTTCCCGTGAATGCTAAAAACAAGAATTTGAAATGAATATGTTCATGTTCAGTAAGTTTGACCGGTCTGCTATGCTAGAATGACACCATCATCCCTGGGCTACATACAAACGTCCACCTTCCACCAGCAGAGCGCAGTGTTGCTCCTATAACTGATGCCAATAGATGGTGAATCTCTGAGCTGTTAGCTGTCTATTTCTGTCCCATTATAAATTAAGAATTACTGATAAAAAAAAGCTTTATTACTAATTTCAACATAATGACTTGATCATAATTGATGTTGCTCATTTCATGTTAGTTTTTATAATTGGAGGAAGAGGTGCAGTAGGCTTTATCCCAATGTTCTTGCCTGTTTTTACTCACTGAAACCTGACATTTAATTACATAGCACCAGCGTTCTCTTCTCTCCCTCTTTCTGTGCGTCACAGTAACGTTATTCACTTTTCCACTCAAAGTAATTGAGTCATACTGTTTATTTCAAATAGACAAAAACAGAGGAACAATAACGTCCAGTCTGAAATTCAATACGACCAAGTAAATAAAGCAATAAGGGATTCAGGGGATTTAGGTTTTATATTCAACATAATTAATTAACACTAATTAAGGTTTAGTATGTTCCGTTTTATCCGGGGATAACTGCTAGGAATGGAAATGTCCTGTCAGAGAAATTTAATGGATACTCAAAATAATATTAAGAGGGAAAACAAATCACGCAAGCACATTTTCTCCACAATGCTCCTATGTAGTGTGTGTGAATTCTGTTGTGGAGCCCGGAGGCTCATTTGGGTTGTTACATTTCAGGCTGAACCCATTTAAATGTATTCTATGTCCACAAACTGCAGTTTGAGAAGTTTAAATGAAGATGCAACGGCGGTTTATGATTGTGTTATTACTGAACGATTAATTTGCAGCATTACTGATATAGTATATAATTAATTATTAATACATTTACAATACTGTGATGATGGACAATTCAGCAATTATGTTGAAGGAGCTTTCCATGTGCCTGCCTACAATGCAAAACATGACTATAGACTTTTTTCATGGTCTTTTTTTTTGTCACTCACTCTAGAGCCTAAATGACAAAAGCTGTCACACAAAACCAACTCTCAAATGTCAGCTCCAAACCAACGTTGATGTATTCAGACTGGCCCAACTGCCAAGTCTCCTCCATACGGATAGTTGATACTGTATCTACTTTTGTCCTCATAAGATTCTAATTGTACATAAATTAACATGGGTTTAAATGAGAGTCACAGGAATACAGAAGTTTCAATTTGAAATGGTCTTGCTTCTTGGCCAACTTTAAAGCTTTAAGGCTATCCTAAATTGAAATTCTATGAAACGTTTATAAAATATAGCCTATTAATGACCATAATTTGCATAGTGTTAATTAACCCTTATATAGTATCTCTTGAATCAATCAAGCTAGATTAACCTAACTTTATCTCGTGTTTAAGCTCTCACACTTGAAATTCCAAAATGTTTATTGACTGTTAATTAGCATTATTTGTGTTAATGAACTCTAAAATAGTATCTCTTGAGCTGTTCAAGATAAAGAGAACAAACTAACTTTGTTTCAAACTTTTTGAGCATCCCAACTTTAAATTCTTAAACGTTTATCAACCATGACTATATTACTTTGCGTATTTTGCATGATAAACATTCATTAACATTAAAACAGTATCTCTTGAACCATTCAAGCCAGAGAGTCTTAAACGTTTTTTTAAAGCTGGCAAGAACACCACATTTACTACTGTAAATGCATGTTTTTTAGTTACCGCTAAACATTGATAATATTGATAACATTGTTCCATTACTTTTAGTAAGCAGGTCACACACAAACTGGTTAACACACACACGTACGCACAAACTGGTTAAAACACACCCACACAGAAACTGATTAACACACACCCACACACAAACTGGTTAACATGCACACCCACACAGAAACTGGTTAAGCCCCACCCACACACTAACGAGTTAATACGTGCCCACATAGAAACTGGTTAAGCCCCACCCACACACTAACGAGTTAACACGTGCCCACACACAAACTGGTTAAGCCCCACCCACACACTAACGAGTTAACACGTGCCCAAACACAAACTGGTTGACACACACACCCACATGTTAAATGCAGAATATGCTTTCAACCAACCCCCATCTATGCCTGTTAGATTATTTGATTCATGAGTTCAGGAAGGTCAATAAGCCCTGGGTGAAAGGACTGTGATGAATAAAGTGATGCCCCTGGCCTATCAAATCTGAAATCTCATGCCAGCTTGGTCTGAAACAACCTTTGGTTTCATACTGACCGTGGCCATGCACTGAATTAATTATGGGTTTTAAAAGGCCAACAAAAAGGTTAAATAACAAGAACCCTGTGGCATTGGGCAATGTGCAACACTTCAGTTGGATTCTTTAGAGAGGCTTTTAGGCGCTTAGTCTCATTCATGGATGGGTGGGGTATTAGCAAAATAATACATTTCTCTCAAGAACTAATAATTCTTGGAAGAAGTAATAATCATAAAACAATATCTTCAATGAAATATTATGATCAGCAAACATGTATGAAGTATACTCCATGTTAATATGTTATGATGGTAAATCCAAAAAATGGAATAAAACGATTTTGTGCTTATGCCATATACATTGCCCAAATCAGCACGCGTCACATTACATTTTCTTGAAACCATCTTTATTCTCAAGATCTAATTCACATTAAGTGCAAACATCATAATTAATCATACAATAATCATATTCATAAGCATTACAATTAACCATAGTTGTTATCTCTCCATATTTTGTTGTGCAACGTGTCTTTTCTTCCAGGGTACCCAAATCAAAGCACTGTGTTCAAAATCAAATTCAATTCAGTAGGCGATGCTGTTATACAGCCATTGTGAGCAACACATTTCAGTTTGGTACACAATACGTCATCATGCTTACACCCACAGATTTATTCTTGGTCAATTGCACACACGTCACGCAATATCCTTCCACCACGTCTCATCATCTCCAAAGACTTGTTGTCCAATATTCCGCGTATGACTGATAAATGTTTACCACATAATGAACAATTATTTGTTGGTATTTGTCCACTAAAAACGACAAGACACAAAAACACAAGGAAAGACTTCTGCGTTATTCCTTCAACCTGATGATGATGCTTTGCCAAATGACATTTATTCAATTTAAGACAAACTTTGCAGTACATATAAAAAAGAATTCCTGACAGTATATATAGAGTTTTATACATTAATCAATTTATATTTTGTCACGGTGAAACTAACACTGTGATCTGTTTGCTTGTGAATGTTATGTCTATGTTGTTCTTATAATCTTACTTAAAGTGATACTTCAGGATTTTGGCAGTGAAGCCTGTTGCTTCCCCCAAGTCAGATACACTTGTGGATACAATTTCATGTCTCAGTATTTAGTGTAAAGGAAGTTCCTAGCATAAGCGCAGTTGCTAACTAGCATTAGTGGGATGACTGGAAGTCTGTACTTCCGTCTTCAACTTCCTTTAACATTTTACTAATGTTAATTAGAATTGGCTCAGGAACTACTGGACACGTACATACAAATGGTTTTCGCGCATTTCTTTGACAGAGGGTAAGTATATAAAGGGCGTTATTGCCAAATTCTAAAAAACCCTTCTTGAAAGAAATTCTCATTGTGGTTTTGCAATGAATTTAAGTGATTTTTCTTTCATTAGTTATGTTCATAATATGCATACAATATCTGTAAAAAAATCTGCAGTCTGAAAATATACATCCTTTTCTCGTCTGTAGTAGCGTAAAATAGCTTCTTTTCTATTGGTGCAACATTTTGTTATTGGTTTTTAACTGAGTAACTTAGAAGAGTGACCACTCTTACAAGAGATAATACCACACTGGCGCTTTAAGTATCTTGTGGAATAAGGTGACATTCTCTGGATAAACTAACCATTCAGCAGTGTGCATGTCTGAGACAACTACAGGTAACTACACATCACCTTGCATTCCAAAAAACAAAACATTATGCGATCAAGATTTTTTTTGCACTGTTGTCATCTCAAACCATTTACCTCAAATATGCTGATTGTCACAACAAATTCTAGGGGCACTGACTTAGCCCGTGTCACCGGTCAACTTGAAAACCAGGAAGTTATTAGACCCTGCGCCACTTCCTGTTTATGAATTCCTCTGTCTCTCTCTGATTGTCTGTGCATTGTTAACTGTGCAGTTTGTGTGAGTTGTGAGGTCCTAGTCATTCAAACACTGCAGCAAAATCTATAGCTTAATGAAAGGCATCACTTACTGAAAAAAACACAAGTTGCTTTGAAAAGTACTGTGAAGCTTGAATAGCAATACATTTGATGCAAAGCTTACATTTTTTTGCCCTGTTGCAAACAAAGAACAATATCATACAAAGGTTTTCCAAGAATACAACCAAAATAGAGGAAAAAGGAGCAAAAGCTGAACGTTTTTCTCAGCCTCATCAGCCTTTTTTTTCACTGTACCCAGCTGATTTTGCATGATCTTTTGTTTGCGTTTTTAAAAATGAAATTAATATAAGTGGCAGAGATACTCTCTCATCATTCCACTGATTGTGGTCAGCATAGGAAGGGTTTCAGCCCTGGCTTCGCCCGCATGTCATTCATAAAAGGCATGAATCTGCCAATCAGCAAGTCTCATAGCACCAACCAGGCCTTACAGGAGAATCATCATCACCATTTTCACTTAAAGTAACTCACGTGTAGTGAATAAGGTCAGACGTAAAATTCAATGAGTTCACATGGGATCCTGTGAGACCGCACGGCCACATCAGGAGACCACCTCTCTCACAGTGTCTGTCCGTCCACCTGCAGTTCAGGAAATACATGCTCATGTAGTTGGTGACAAAAAGAACATTCCATCGGTTTCATGGACATTTTCTTTTCCTGTGAGTCTCGACTGCAGAACATCAACACAAGTCATTGACAGTCATCTGGTTGGATCAGAATGCGCATCCTGTTTCCTAGGAAACAATCCAACGTGAGAGAACCATTTTTTTGGCACTGCATGAGTGGCATTGTAAAAAAAAAAAAAAAAGAAAGTGTATAGAATGGTTTCAGATGTTTTCCTGCTTTGATATCTATCCTGATTAATGTTTGCGTAATGGAGAAGAGGAGAGAATAGGCCTGTTTTAGCTGCCTGTAACTCAATGATCGAGGGCTCTATTTTTGACTGACGTTAAGGCGGCACTAGTGTAAAAATTGTAAAAGCCGGTGCTTTTCTATTTTCTAACATGGCTTCGGGGTTGGTAATTTACCTGTCTAACAGCAGGCCCCCTGAGCTGAGAGGGAAATAAATATTTCAGGTGGCTGATAGCTTAATGGTCAAGAGTGTTGGGTCTGGGACTGTATGGTTGGTGATTTGAGTCTCTGAGCTGACAAGGTAAAAAATGCTGTTGTTGTGCTATTGAGCAAGGCACTTAACCGTAATTGCTCCAGTAGGTCGCTTTGGGTAAATGCACCCGCTAAATTAGTAAAATCTAAATTTTGGGATTTATGACCAACGACAAGCAGCTTGTAACAAGCATGTACTTTTTTGTTTGATGCAAAGATTCACATCCAAATTCACATAATTATTACCAGCATATATTATGTTTCCCCTCAATAAATGCTGCCTCTTTTCTCTTGCACAGTGTGTTTGTTTATAGATAGGCTTGGCTTTCCTGCAGCTTGGCTCATAAGACTTTATTTAGGCTCTTAAATAAATCACCAACTTTTATTATAAAAGATCAAGTTTGAGAGCAACAAAACAGTGAGGGGACATCTCCTTATAGACTACATTATAGGCATACATACGTAATCCAGCTATTGTTTTGGGTATGTGTAAAAATGCTTCTGTATTGGCTGTGTCCATGATAGGACGAGATATGTCATTATGGTGGTGACTCAATGTATATTTGGAAATTATTTCCGGAAACAACCGCTTATGAAAGTGATTAAAAACCAAACCCTCCTAGGCTACACTTATCCTAGGCTTCTATACCAAAGGCTGGTTTATCAGCAATATCTTTCATTTCAGATTTAGCCTGACTATTTTATTATACCAAATTACTGTACCACAAATGATTTAGAACTATAGGATCATGACCTTTATTTTAGTTTCACTAAAAGACAAACTTGGGTTTATTACAACCAGGATATGTAGGCCAATTTTATATTGGCGGGAAATATGATTGCAGTTCCTGAGGCAGACTTAATTTGGCTATTGTGTGCCTGTTTCTTAACTTAATACTTCAGGTGGGAATATCACTCATACCACATAAATAGTGAAGGTAAGTGAATCTTACTATACCATTTAGTAAATGCCATTTACAAATGCAAATGCTACCGATAGGACAACTGGAGTAAATGTCAATGCAATACATACACTACCATTCAAAAGTTTTTAGGGTCACTTAGAAATGTCCTTGTTTTTGAAAGAGACGCAACGTTTTTGTCCATTAAAATAACATCAAATTGATCAGAAATACAGTGTAGACATTGTTAATATCTACATAGGCCTACAGAGACCCATTGTCAGCAACCAACAGCCCTGTGTTTCAATGGCACATTGGGTTTGTAAAATGTAAAGTTTATCATTTTAAAAGGCTAATTGATCATTAGAAAACCCTTTTGAAATTATGTTAGCACAGCTGAAAACTGTTTTGCTGATTAAAGAAACAATAAAACTGGCCTTTACACAAGTTGAGTATCTGGAGCATCAGCAATTGTGAGTTTGATTACAGACTCAAAGAGGCCAAAAACAAAGAACTTTCTTCTGAAACCCATCAGTCTATTTTTGTTCTGAGAAATGAAGGCTATTCCATGTGAGAAATTGCCAAGAAACTGAAGACCTCCTACATCCCTGTTTACTTCATAGAACAGCACAAACTGGCTCCAACCAGAATAGAAAGAGGAGTGGGAGGCCCCGGTGCACAACTGAGCAAGAGGATAAATACATTAGTGTCTAGATTGAGAAACAGACACCTCACAGGTCCTTAACTGGCAGCTTCATTAAACAGTACCCGCAAAACATCAGTCTCAACGTCAACAGTGAAGAGGCGACTCAGGGATGCTGGCCTTCTAGGCAGAGATGCAAAGAAAAAGCCATATGTCAGACTGGCCAATGAAAAGAAAACATTAAGATGGACAAAAGAACACATACACTGGACAGAGGAAAACTTCATCAAAAGTGTTGATGAAGTTTGAGGTTTTCAGATCACAAAGAAGAACATTCGTGGGATGCAGACAAATGAAAAGATACTGGAGGAGTGGTTGACGCCATCTGTCATGCATGGTGGAGGCAATGTGAATGTCTGGGGGTGCTTTGGTGGTGGTAAACTGGGAGATTTATACAGGGTAAAAGGAATCTTGAAGGAGGAAGGCTATTACTCCATTTTGTAACACCATGCCATACCCTGTGGATGGCGCTTCATTGTAGGTTGGAAACTGGCTCCAACAGGACAGTGACCCAAAGCACAGCTCCAAACTAAGCCAATAACTATTTAAAGAAGGAACAGTCAGCTGGTATTCTGTCTATAATGGAGTAGCCAGCACAGTCACCGGATCTCAAACCTATTGAGCTCTTGTGGGAGCAGCGTGACCGTATTATACATAAGTGCCCATCAGGCCAATCCATCTTGTGGTAGGTGCTTTAGAAAGCATGGGGTGAAATCTCTTCAGATTACCTTAACTAATTGACAACTAGAATGCCAAAGGTCTGCAAGGCTGTAATTGCTACAAATGGTGGATTCTTTGACAAAAGCAAAGTTTGAAGGACACAATTATTATTTTAATTAAAAATCATTATTTCCTTGACAATGACTATTTCCTGTTCATTTTTGCTATATTTCCTATTCAAATTAATTTAATGTATGTTTTCATGGAAAACAAGGACATTTCTAAGTGACCCCAAACTTTTGAACGGTAGTGTAAAATTCCATAAATACACATATTTAGCCAAAGAGATCGTTCTGACTGGAATGTCAAGCCTTGACACTTGTTTATCCATTCCCAAGACGTTTTGCTTGAATACCAGATATGGGCGCCCATATTTCTGGCTGTAAAAATAGACCCTGAACCTTTAGCTCTATCGCCAGCGCTAAGATTTATCATTGTATTAAGTTTTTATTTTTTAATAGAGCCCCAAGTATTTTAGTTCTGCGGCTCGCTATTGTGTGGTAATGTCACTGACAGGTAGGAACTTGTGGTGTCAACCAGAGGAATAGAATTAGAACACGAACAGACGCCGGTCCACCCAGACCATCACAGAACAATGATTTGAAAATGTCTCCTCGAATATTTCTATTTATATCCTGTGAATGATGTGAATATGAATGAGTGTATTTGAATTCTTCAGTAGAGGGCAGGACTGAGCAGGTATAGAAACCAACAGTAGCTCTTACAGAAGACCATCACCAAAGGGATGCCTGGAAGTTACCACAATTCCCCTGACCAGGGAATTTTTGTAGCATGAGAATCCCAAAATGAAGGGGACTAATGCAGTTTAACTGGCTTCTGCTGTCCGTCACCATCTTCTACAGCACTGTCCTTCTTAGGGTTGGTGGAGTCAGCTCTTAAAATGAAAAGGAACTAGAATGAAACACTACAAGTTGCACAGTTCATACGACTGACTGAGTGAGCGTTCTGACTGACTGTACAATTAACACAAAAAAACCTAGAAAGAAGTAACTGAGAAATGCTATTCCCATGTACCCGCATCATAAGGGAAGGCTCTATCCATAGGAACTAGGCCGAGAAGCTAGGCAACTCAAAAGCTAAGCTATGGAATGAAGACTCAGTAGTGCTAACAAGAGTTTAAATGTGTCCCAAGACGTCTAGAACCGCACTGAGGCCAACTGTCGTCGCCCCGCCAGACGCCCACGCACGCACGCACGCACACACACACACACACACACACACACCTCCGCGGGGTGTGTGTGTCAGTCCGTCTTTTTGTCCGTCTGTCAGTCTTCAAAGACCTCCAGGAAGAGTGGGGGGAAGAGTTCGTTGGGGCACTCCACCTTCATATGCAGGAAGCGAGAGGCGTGGCACGCCCCAATCATACGCAGGTCTGTCACTTTCATCAACAGCTTGGGCCAGAATTGCGCCACCTTGTGTTTGCGGTAGTTGATGTAATGTTCAAAAGCCAGAAGGAACTCCTCCTGACAACGCTCGATACGCTCGACACTGGTCAACCCGGGTCGATCTGGAGAGGGAGTGACAAAAGGACGAGTTCAGATGAGTTTCATACTGTGCTTTACGCTTGTACTGTCACGTCGAGAAAAAACGCTGTGCCAATGCAGTCCTCACATAAAAACATGATCTCAAAGGAAATTGGAGACTCGTACTTAGAAATCTCAACACTTTATACATCGGATGTACTGCAATCTGTTGCTAGCTTGTTTTGCCCACTCCAGGGGTTGCGTGTGCTAAAAGATTTACAGAACATCCGATTAATAAAAGTCTTACATTGTGAGAACGCAACAGAATTACTAGCAATAATAGCAGACTGACTCGCATTTGCCATTGATTTCACAACTGTAAAAGTCAATGCGGACAATCTGTGCACAAAGATATAATAGATCGATTGCTTCACAGAACAGAGCAGCATCATCTTAGAGGCAGAGGGCAGGATGGAGGGAGATGTGTGGCCCCAGCACAAAGTTATTGATTTTGAACGTCAATCCTTCTGACAGCTATTGTAGTCTCATCATCAGATGGTTTCCTTTCCTAGGTTGGGCTCTGTAATCCCTGATAATCACTATGTGAAAGAAGGGCGTAATGGATTTAAACAGACCTCTGGTGGAAGTTAACAGCACTATTGACATGTGACTTACTGCGCTTAATCACACATGAAAAAAAGGCCGGCACACACCGACTTACTAGCTGTAGGCTTTACCGACTGTTTTATACACTCAACACGGCTTTACTGACTTTTTAATTGCAGTATGGATGTTTGACTGACTGTGGTTAATCAAACATGAAAATCGGACTGCAGGCAATGACTTACTGGCTTTACC
This sequence comes from Esox masquinongy, assembly GCA_016801175.1. Classification (NCBI taxonomy): domain Eukaryota; kingdom Metazoa; phylum Chordata; class Actinopteri; order Esociformes; family Esocidae; genus Esox; species Esox masquinongy. Next base: position 58,705 of record JACXGI010002846.1, read on the forward strand.
AACTGTTTCATTGCTTAAGGACTGTTTCACTGCAGGGGCCTGACTGCTGCTTGTTTAGTGATGTCATAGGAACCACGGGCTTTGAGCTTTACATTTTTATATATAATGAGTGTATACAGGATATTCACATTTACTGTAAAGAACAGTGCAGACGAATGTGTTTATGAATTTGTGATCTAACTTTAATGATATACATTTAATGTAAATCATGTTTGTAGATTTGAGTACACACAGGACTAAGTGTCTGATGGTGTAACAGTTCTTTATCTGTTTGAACTCAGGGGCCTTCCACTCTTTTTCTGTCACACCACCAATGCATTCCAGTGTCCTTCCTAATCTACTTCTGATGTAACCTACTTGTTTCCTTGCCAAATAGTTCAAGATTGAAATGTCATGGCCAACTTAAAATTAATAATACCAATATAGATTTCTAATTTAAAGGACACTCATTTGAATATTTTTACACATACTTTAAATTTTACATTTGAATTTACAAAAGTTTTGTTAAAGGTGCCCTCTTCAACACTTTTGAATTAACTATTTGTAAAAAAAACAAACAAAACAGCAATACTTTGAGCTGTAGATAAAACTGCTGCTGTACTGAGGCCCTTCAGTTTCAATGGTCATGGCACCCTTGCCCTTTGACATGCTTTTAGAAGGTGTATTTGTGACAGTGGTGATATAAGCCATTAGTCTGCGTTTAGAGAAAACAAGGGGCCGGATGTCTGGTAGTGTGTGCTCGCAAACTCTCACCAGAAGACAGGAGGATGACGGCCTGTAGCAGAGCGACCTCAGAGTCATCCAGGTGGAACGATGACAGCGACACGCCCAAATCAAAGATGGCGTCCGACACCACACCCAGACCTCCATTTTTCAGCTGGCCGCGAGTCACGGCCATCTCCCCGTTAAGGGTCAACGTCTCACTCTCTGGGTCATAACGAACGGCTGCTCTTAAAGACATGATCTCCATGCAGCAACCTTTCAGTAGGATAATCTGGTCTTCACAAGGCAGCTGGAAGGAGACAGATCAAAACAGAGAGCAAACATTGCTATAGATTTTTTTGAGTGATTTCTTTCCAAACAAAATATGCTTGATGTGATCAAAAGAACTCAATTACGTTAGAATCAATTCTGTACAGCCCCATTTAAATGTAAATTCAGTTAGTTATATTAATAAAAATGTTGATTTTGTTTAAATGAATCACACAACCAAGTTGCATTATGGGGAGGAGAGGGGTTGATTGTGTACTGGGGTTGGGTCTTTGTTATTACCACTTTTGACTTTTATTCTTTCTTGCATGGTTTTGGTTTTAGTCCTTATGTGTTATATGAATGGATTGTGTTGAAAAAAGCGGTAGTTTTTTACATTTTTAGTTTTTTACATTTTTACATGTTTTATATTGCTTCAATTAAAATACTGATAATAATCGCTTAAAATAATAAAAAAATAATCTTGCTCACATACCTCACAGAACATAGGCAGTTTTTTGGCAAAGTCCACCACTCTGGTAATGGCCGGGGTGATAATTTTAGTAAACTGACTGAAGGCTTCTATATCCACTTTGCTCCCATCAGGTGCATTTACGACGGGTGCTTGACCAATGTCCTCAGGCTGAAACAAGAGGAAGGGTGGACAGGGCTCAGTGCATGTAGGTTCTGTCTACTAATACTCTAAAAGAGTATAGATTGAAATAGGTTCCATCCTTTTCGCTATTTAATACATTAGTTGTGAAAACTAGGGCATTGGTCAAAACGGAGTAAGGTATCAATTCAGACGCAGTTAGACCACACACGCACACACACAACGATTCGCCTTTTTCTCCTTCAATTAAGTGTGAGACAGGTCAAAGAGTTTAAAAGTATAACACAAAAAAGTGCAGGACATTTCCACTGTGACCATTATTCAGAAGGAGAAAGGTGGAAATGAGGAGGGAAACTTAGAAAGAGGGGATAATCAAGAAAGTGCAAGCCATCCAGTTCCTCATCTTTAGTTGGCAGTCTTTGACTGGGGTTATCCACTGATATGGTACTGTTACAATTATCATGTTATGATTATTTTTATTATTCATTATGCTAATATTATTATTATTATTATACCAACTATTTCTCTTCTGACCAGAAGAAGTGACATGAGAGCGATAGAGTAGAGGTAGTGCATAAGCAAAGAGCCCACATTTAGTTAAGTGGCGGAGGAAAAAGCCCAGTGTACAGCACCCCCAGCTTCTGTAACTTTTTAAATCAATAGGCATATTGATTAAATAATAAAACAATCATAATAATATCCTTTTAAAAGTCCTTCTCCACTGTACCTATTTAAACTGCCACAGCTGGTGGACAATGAATGACAAACATAGGACTTAAAGCTTCAGAAGTGATCCAAAACTATTTAAAACAATTGTTAAGTTACCAAACCTAACACATTCATTTATATTGTGCTATATTCTAATTCATTCCGAGGCAATAACTAACATTATTAAATAAATACAGTACAAAATCATTGTTTATTAAGAGGTGGCTTTCCCCTACCCTGAAAATATATATTTTATATTATTTTACTAAAGCATCTTCAACTGTTTAATTATTGAATGGAAAGATGCTGATCCAGTGAGTGGAATGTTAATTACATCCTATCCAAACTGTCTCTGTTTTATGTGGTTACCTAGCTAGCTTGTTATACTAGCAATGACACTAACTTTTTAACTAGCAATCGAAGTACTGTACATAACTTTGAATCTAGCTAGTATTGCCAGAAGTATGGGGTTCTCATTGATACACCATAGTTAGGATAAATTAAATGTGTCAACATCTTGGTATCTAGCTAACTAGTTATCTAGTGAGAAGCCTTTCTACAAATTCTGTTTAAGATTGCTAGCTACTTCCTCAAAATTATTGACGGCCATTGTGCACGATTGTGTATTATCACTAAGTGATACTGTTTTTACAGTACAACACTGGTTGGTTATGTAAAAAAAAAATGACAGCATAATCTTCTTTTCAACCTCGAATTAGAACCACTTCTGTAGAATGACTCATACGCAGCACTGCATTTTAACACTAATTTTAACAGCAATATAATAGCTAAATCAGGTGTGATTTGAGAAGCGTTTTGATGGTATATAAGCTCAGTTATATTTTGTCTACTGGTTCTTACCTTGGTATCCTTCACCCCCACTGCACTCTGGTCAGAAGTATAGAATAAATTACATGTTATTTCATTAAGTAGCATTGCTTCCTCGACCTGTTGGACAATCAACAGAGATTGTGAAGAACGTTTCAATGAAGAACCCGTGTCAAGCCAACTAAAAAACAAAACAAGTTTAAACTGAGGACAGTGACAGACAGAAGTAAGGGCAGAGGCGAGTAGTACACAAAATGCAAAGTGTTGTTTCCATGACAAGATTTAGGCTCAGACTGTAGCATTTGTTTTATACTTAATTTTTCACTAACACAAAATAATCAATTCAATATTTGAATGCAATTTAATATTCCTATATATGTGGCCTAATCAACAGTCTATGGCTTGGGCCTTTGGTCATCTCTACATGGAAACACTCTGGATAGAGTCAGTGAGTCTGAACAGACTTCAATCTGCAGAGAATGATTAGACTTTAAGGAAAAGAAAATAAATTGGTTAAAATGTGAGGAGGGAAATTATAAAACAAGTACTATTCTACAGAGAGAGAAGGGGAGAGAGCAAGAGAGAGAAGCAGTTATTAGTATTTGTTTTGATTATTAAAGGACATGGCTTTAAAGGAGAAAGGAAAAAAAAACAGGAATCGATTGTTCCGTTTTAAGTTAGTGTCTGCTGCGTTGAGTGACACACTTTCTCCAGCGTCCAGCTAATTCTCCCCATTCTACAAGGAGATACAAAAAACATGGACATATTAATGTTGGGAACAGTGGTGGGTTGAGAGGTAGGGATGGGGACGAGAGTGGAAGAGGGTGTGTGGGAACGGGGAATGTTTCACAGAACAGACATGGCTGGTTAGACGGGTCAGCCACGGAGGAGACGTCTCACCAGGAATTTACGTTTCTGTTTCCAGTGGTTGCCCTGGGCGTTGGTGGCCATGTGGGCTTCAGTGACCATGCGGATCAGGTCCCACTGCTCCTGGGATGGTTCGGGACGATCCCACACCGTCTTCTGGAGCTCCTCCTTCCGCCGCCGCTCACGATTCTCCTCAATCAACTTCCGCTTGGCCAACCGCTTGCTGTCATCCAGCACCACTATGTGGGGGGGTTGGGGGTCAGGGCAGGGGTAGTAGGGGTGGGTAGGGAAGTAAAAGACGGTTAAAAAAAGGGGATGAGGAGCGAAGATAGGGGCTTTGTCAGAAACAAGTGACAGACTATGATTTAAAATATGGTAAATTAACAATAAATAGAATATATACAGCTCCGGAAAAAATTAAGAGACCACTGCACCTTTTTCTTTCATTTCCAAAAAAGTTGAAATGGAAAGTTTTTAGTGAAGAACAGAAGTGATCCCTTATTTTAACCCTTCTGTTCCTCACTCAAAATCTTCCTTTTCGACTTTTTTGGAAAGGAAAGAAAAAGGTGCAGTGGTCTCTCAATTTTTTCCGGAGCTGTATATAAGTCAAAATATACTCTCCAAATGATATTTGGACTGATATTATTATTATTATTATTCATTAAAAATCTTTCAATAAAGAATAACAATATACATTTTCTAACAAAAGAACAAGCAGAACTCAAACCATTTAAATTATTTGTTTAGTCTGTTTTTTGTTTGTCTGGTCTGGTATTGGGAGTAGTGAATCTCAATGAATTACAAACACTAAAATTGAATTATATATATATATAATTCAATTTAAGTGTATATATATATATATATATATATATATATATATATATATATATATATATATATATATATACACACACGTATCTAACTCTAAAAGAGTCAACATCCTCTCGAAAAGCTATTCTGGAGGACTTAACTAAGCAAAATACTACTTACAGTCTGTTGCCATGCCGACAGCGATGCACTTCTTGAAGCGACATTCTTGGCACTGATTCCTGGTTACCTTGTCGATGATGCACTTCGCCCCGTACTTACACGCATATGTCGGATTTAGGTTTTTCTGGATTGTCCGCCGGAAGAAACCCTTTGGAAAAAAAGAAATAACAAAATGCTCAAAAGGCAATTTTGGAGAAAATAATCTACAAGATTGTATTTTACTCATTCTTGGGCCGTTGTTATGGGATATTTCACTGAATTTAATGATATACCTTTACATTTACTGAATTTCTACTTATTCCTAAACGTTTGTACCCATGAAGTATTGATAATTTTTTATCACTGGGAACCTTTTTAACGGGAAACATTTATGGGAAACCTTTTTATATTGTAAACAATACATTGTAAAACAATTTGCATGGTTCTTAACCACAGCGTTATTCTCACTGTAAAATTATTCTGTGCTACAGTGATTACTGCACTTGTGCTGTACTCTTAAGGGTTTACCAAGCATTTTCCAGTAACTTAATGGTAGTTCATATTTATTTTTCAAATGGTGGCAAGCTTGTTGCATGTAGTTATTGCAAAATTCACTCTAACTTACAGCCGTTGATCTCTGACTTGATGATGAGGTAACTAACTACTATTAAGCTGATGTGAAATGCCAACTCCTTAAGAATGCAGCTCTTTTTTTTACATTCTTTAACAAAGATTTCAGGACTGATTGTTTAAAGACATGCTCAACCTTTAAAAACTGACCCATTTCAACTGGCGCAATACCTCCACTGACAGGTGGCACAAAAAATAATTTTGCCAATAATGTAGCATACAGTTAAATTATGGTAATGTTTTAACAGTGCAGCATTTCATGGCATGAAGGAAAATATGATGGGGAGGGAACGAGGAAAAAGACGCTTATTTAACCGCCAAGTGTTTCCACATATTAACCTCAGCTCAGACAGAGAAACTCTCAGTAAGCTTTTTTTCTAAGAATGTGGTGAAACCATGTGACAAAGTTAACTATTGGTACGGTACAGTATTTTTACCTAATGTTACATTTCAGTGATACAACTCTATACTGACTTGGCTGTCTCCCTGGACAACTCTCCGTTCAGAAACTAGCTACACCATGTTGAACACACGGTGATAGGCAGGAAGACCCACAGCCAAAACAAACTGAACCATGCAAGAGGTCACCCATAACATACCCTTCTCTTATTAAGGACCAACCTAAAATCTTCAACATCTGAGTACATGTGCTTAAGTTTGTATTGATTGCTATGTGATAGATATATTACATAATACATATATTAGGTGTTTGGATTTTACCTTGCAACCTTCACAGGTGATACAGCGATAGTGATAGCCTGTAGCCTTGTCCCCACATACTACACATAACTCGTCCTTGTCCAGGTAGCTGGGAATGTACCCTAAAGAAAGACATCAAATGTGAACAAACCATATATGCTGGTGATGATATTTTAATAGGGACCCATTTTGACTTATGTTGGATACAAACAGTATTGAGAAACAACCGATTATGTATGCCAGAAATGCCTGTATTCTTTCATAACACATTGCCCTATAGGAAAATTCTGTTTAATTTCACTGATGTCTGACGAAAAATACACCACTGTCCAATAGGAAAAATATTTACACAACGACTTATAAAGGACGTGAATTCCAACAGATTTGTGTTTCAGCTTGACATTAATTTCAGCACACAGTTCTTCAAAAGGCCCCAAAGTGTTTAACGTAGCAGTTAACAAGCAGAAGTAACAAGAGTGAACAATGGCCCAGTAAGGGCAAAGCAGAGTGGCAATGCAAAGGGGCCATGAGACACGGGCATGGGTGGGTGGGTGGGTGGGTGAGGGTAAGAGGAGGGGTGGGGCAGAGGTCAATACATGATCAATACGAGTCAAGGGGAGTCAGGGCCAAGCCATGATCCTGCACGCTGCAGCCTTCTGTTATCCTGTCTGTAGGTCTGCTTCCTACACCAGCAATCAATACCCAGATACTCCATACACACACACACACACACACACACACACAAAATGCAACAGGTCCTCTGGCTCCGGGCCAGCTCTGTCACGGTATGGCACCTTTAAGTCAACACGGATTTACAGTAATTAGTCCAAACTAAAGCTTGTTCGAAGAAGATCGGGTCGTCAAGCGAATTCTTATCCGCCTGTTAATTTACTACAAAATCATTATGACAGCATTTCAGCACAGCACTTTTTAGAATGCAAAGGCACACTCACAGTAAATTCATGACTCGATCAGCAAATTGTTAAAAGTCCATGGCGTAATTCTGATGAGTTGATTTTCCCTTTTCTTGAGGAGTCAAATTTCATGAATATGTATTTCAGCATACATAACTACAAACTGTGCTAATTGCTTAATAAACTTACATACCTCCACTTTTAGGTGTTCATAGTAATAAATTATCAGACTTACTACTTCTAAAGTGTATTAAGTCAATAGTATTATACATAGGAGTTTGCAACAGTTCAAGTCTAGAGACTACAAATAAATACAGTGACACACTGAGGTCAGATGTAGTTAATCAGCAAGAAATACATGGTGCCCATGGCATGTCTCTACAGACGCACAACCAAACCATTAGGCCGGCGCCCCGTAATACCACCGGGCTAGTCCCTGCATCGCACCACTCCCGTGCCCCCCGCTCCCGTGCCCCCAGCTCCCGTGCCCCCAGCTCCCGTGCCCCCAGCTCCCTACCTTTCTTGTTCACCCCTTGCATCCACTGCATGTGGGAAAAGTCAGCCTTCCCCTCAGCATAGTAGTCGGGCTGATGGTGGTAGTGGCTGAGAGGCACTTCCATGTTGCAGTATTCACTTTTGAACACGGGGTTGGGTCCTGGGTAGGGACAGGAGTAGGGCTGGCTGGGGGGCCAAGCCTGCTCCATGCAGGGAGGGTGGATGGGGTGCACGGGCTGGGGCTCACAGTGTCCGTAACCCCCGTGCCCATCACCTCCATACATGCAGTACTCCCCGCCGCCCTGCATCGGGTAGCCGCTGCCCATGCTGTGAGGCATGTCATACATGTCAGGCATGCAGTAGTTCATGACGGCGGACAACTGCACCAGAGGCACGCAGGCACATACAAATGGCCGACGAAGAAAAAAAAAAGAAAAAACTACGTAGTTATGAAAATTGGCAGCAATACAACTTTTAAAAATATAACAAAAATGTTGGAAACCAGACCCAATATCACATCTATTCTGTGTTAGCGTAATAAATTTAGCATTAAATTCAGCTACTTGACATGAATAATGAAGCGATTGATACAGACGTGGTAACTAATACGTGCGGAGCTGGTAGGCGCTATGTTGGTAGAATAGATGTTATATACCGAGTCCTCGGACCAGCCCTATAATACAACACCCAGCGACTGCCCCGCCCATCCTCGCCCGGCCCCGCCCACACAACATCCTCCCAACCGAATGGAGCAGGAGCTTTATGACGACGCTGGGTTCCTAATCTTACACCGTAAATCCTGGAAGTGGAACAGACAGACTGCTATAGGACTGTGATTTTTAGGCAGATTAATGCCCTTCATGATGTATCTCACCAAGCAGCACCATCTTGTCATATACATTTGGCAAAGTACCACTGGCAGAAGTTAAAAACAAACCAGAAACAAAAATTTTATCCAAAATTCTTCTGGCAGAAGATAAGGAATTAGCAGCTACAGAAGTAGTGTCAGCAGAAGTTTTATTTGGCTCTTCAACACCTGATTCAATTTGACAATTAGATGCGGATCATCAACCATATAATTAGCGTCACCGTTTAAATCTCTGAATAATCGGGTTTAGTGATTTATTTCAGGCAAAAACCTCAGAACGTCTGTCTTTGTTGAACAAACACACTGACACCAATCAAAAATAACCTCACTTCAGCAAACCTTTACTGAAGTTGTCAAATTTAGTAACTTCAGACTGAAATGAAAATATAATCGATCAATTACAAGGATTAATTAATTTACCATCACTTTCAGAAAATGAAGACCAATTCACTGCAATCCATGATTGACAACTCTAGCTAAAACATCTCGCTTACTAAGTCAGTGAAACATAAGAAGCTCCTTTAACTAATTAGAGCCACATGCATACCCCATGTTAAACGAATTACTAAATACAATCTAGCAAGTGTAATTAACGTACTAATATTAAAGTAAAGTTCAAAAATTATTTAGAGCAGATACAATCAATGGCTGAACATCATGTTAAATGTTTTTTAAAAGTCAATTCAGACTGAAGTTAGTCTTCTGAATGCTTTGTTGAGTCAGAATACAAAAAAACAAGATTTTGTTTTTATTTTGATCCCTTCCAAAATCTGAGGAAACAGATCCATTCGTGTTACTTGGCATTTTAATTAAAATGTAAGGACATAATTAAAACTGTCTGACACAAGTTGATTGATCAGGTAGATTTTCGACTAGAACCGCCACAGGCCAAACCAACTTATACATGCTTATCTTATCTTCAGACGTTTGGCCATATTGAAAATGCTATTGATTATGGTTCAAAGGATAAGCCTCCTGGCTGAGGGGATGGTGGTACCTATATTTTCTAATTGGAAAATCAAAGATGAACTAAGTACAGATATACACTTGATCAAATGTATGGTTATTTTCTACCAGGGATATGGTTGCAAAGGCAAACAGACGCTAAGCTATATATAGGGCATCTCAATCTATTTCTTTTTATTATTTTGCTGATTTTACCAGCAAAGTCAAAATGAGAGTAATGTGGCTTTCCAGGTGACTCTGACAGATGCAAAAAGACCAAGCAACTGTTACATTATATTTTGTTTATTAAAAAGCTAAATTAAACTCATCGATTCATAGAAAAATATAATCACACAACCCACAATGCAAACATAAAAAACAAAAACATCAATGAATAAAAACATCCCCAACCTTCTGTCTGAAAAGCCCTACAGGAACCAGTTGCTCGGATTTGGAGGTGTTTTAGAGATTGTTCCACATGACAGGTACAGAAAACCTAAAGGCCAACTCGGTTGAGATTACCGCCAATACGTGTTTGAGACTTCAGCAAAGTCTTCCTCCTCTATCCATGGGTTCCCTAACCTTTTCGCTTCACGACTCACCAACTGACATATCTCTTTTGTTGTAGTTGAGACATTTCTCATTTTTGAATAAATAAAAATGAACTAACCAGAAAATGATAGAGAAGAGTCTCAGTTATTGCAGAAAGAGCTGTGG
>JACXGI010002847.1:0-68841 GCA_016801175.1 Esox masquinongy
GAAGAGGAAGATGCGATACGCCAGACCCAACAATGCAGAAGAGCTGAAGGTCACTATCAGAGCAACCTGGGCTCTCATAACACCTGAGCAGTGCCACAGACTGATCGACTCCATGCCACGCCGCATTGCTGCAGTAATTCAGGCAAAAGGAGCCCCAACTAAGTATTGAGTGCTGTACATGCTCATACTTTTCATGTTCCTACTTTTCAGTTGGCCAACATTTCTAAAAATCCTTTTTTTTGTATTGGTCTTAAGTAATATTCTAATTTTCGGAGATACTGAATTTGGGATTTTCATTAGTTGTCAGTTTTAATCATCACAATTAAATGAAATAAACATTTGAAATATATCAGTCTGTGTGTCATGAATGAATATAATATCCAAGTTTCACTTTTTGACTGGAATTACTGAAATAAATCAACTTTTTGATGATATTCTAATTATATGACCAGCACCTGTATGTGGATCATGACTCCAAACATACACACATGTAAATATCCACATACGCACAAACACACTCTTGACCAGGCCAATGTTGTGTTTAATGCCATCGCTGCACTCGTGATAAGAGCTTGCTGAGAGATGACTCTGGCTTAACTGGCAACAGCCTCTTCCTGCCAATGCCTGGAATACAAAATGCTTACTTACTCTCATTTAGAATCGTTACTATCAGCAGCCTTACCAAGATTAATTTGACAAATACATTAGCTTCGGTTGTTCCGCCAGCCACTTTCTCCGACTGATACCTGGGCGTAGGTGTTTAATGGGCTCCAGTGTGAGATCTGCTGATCAGGTCGACATTATCAAGCAGTGCAGTTAGTGGTGCAAATGAGAAATCCTCCAGGGGGCTTAAGTCTCATCTGTCACCTTCTCATCTGAAAGAATACTACAGCTTATACGAAGTTTCCAGGATATTAAAATTCCTTATCTTGTCGCATTTTGGGGTACTTCTGATTATCACAGGTGGATGTAATTATCTTTTTCTCTGTGTTTCGCCACATGTAAAATATAAAATAACAAAATAAGAACTATGAAAAGACAGAATAAAAAAGCAGCAAAATGTCCTAAATGCAACCCGTAAACGTAACATATGTGTTTCTATCTAAGTATCCTTTATATTTTTCCTTGTGTCAATATTTCCTTTTACGGTAGTTGTAAAAGTTAAATAGTTGGAAGAGTTGTATTATACAAAATAATGACATTGTTGACTGATCGTATTGACAATATGAACACAATTCTTAAAAAAGCTATTCCCGTAAACACTTTGAAGTGAAAGTATATTGTGGTTGATTAACTTTTATCAAAATTACAGAAACTTAATTAACTTTGGTAAATTACTAGAAGTTTTGCAACCCTATCAGAGCACTGACTGCTGCAATCCTCTTTGTAGAACCGTCTATATATTCCTTGCTGGCCTGTTAGTTGTTTGCTAATTTGTTTAAATGCCTTTTGTGGGACACAGCAGTCAAATTATTAATGATAACAAACGGCTTTAGCACCCACTCAAGTCTTATCCATTCTTAACAGCTTAACATGGGCTCCTGTTTTTATCTGAGTAGGGAAGGGAGACCAAATGAGAACCCACTAATTCATAACTCAATGTGGCATTGGTCCAAGATGGAGCCAAAGAGAGGTTGGGTGAGAAACTGCAGTGTCACCACGTGAGTCCACTTTTAGCCCACCTGCATCAAGTTACTGTATTTATGTGCTGATCCGGCCCAGGGAAACAGATGTCCTTGAGTGCCGGACTCTAATTATTAATGGGTGAGAGGTTCCATGCTTTCATTCTAGCCGAAGTTGCTTAGAGGCACACACTGGGTTTAAGTCCCAAATGGCAGTCTACTCCCTATTCAGTGCACACATTTTAAACAGGCCTCCATAGGCTTGGATCAAAAGTAGTGCACAATTAAGGGCATAGGGTGGCATTTCTAATGCAACAGAGCCCTGGGTCTTTGTCAGCGCTTTGAGGTCTTTAATGTGCCCTTACAAATGTAGTATGCTATAAAAATCACTGTACACATGTAGCTGGGAAATGTGCTTATGTTAAAAACTATTTAGTTCTAGTTCATATTTTAATATATCAATTAACATAGATCTGGGAATTCTTTTGTTACGAAAAAATAATGAAACCGAAGTTCAGGACAGACATTCTTCAGATAAAGTGGCCTCATGTGACCCCATTACCAAGCGGCTCGCAACATAGATTGCCTTCGGATTTGAATATTTAGAATAAGTATTACCTCAATGAGTTGGCAATGCAGCTCACTCTTGCAAAGCAAGGCGCTCACATTAGAAACTAATGATGCCGTAAGTCAATAGATCATAATGTGCCAGTGAAACAGCTAGAATAAATTGCAATAACCTTTCAAAAACTAGCAGCTTTTAAAAGTATTAATTTCTACTCCACATAATTGGATAAGACACCTAGGTGGCCATGCAATATTTTTTATGGGATTGCCCTGTCAGTACGGTAGATTGTCTTTGGAGGCAGAGTGATCGTTTAGTACAGAATGACACTGAATCTTGGAAATGGGTTTCCTTAGAACATTATTTCCCATAAATTACGTGGCAGAACTCTGCTCAAGGTCAGCTGTAAAACTGACAGCCTTCAAACAGAAGCCCAGACCCCTGTGGAGCAGCAGGCACAGCCCACGACAGGCCAAGGCTTCAACTCATCAGCCTACCAGCGCCATGCGCTCACTGACCAGCTAAAACAGTAGCACTTAGTGGCTACACAGTGTCATACCAAGGCCTTTGCAACAGGTCAGTAAAATGCAGGGAAGGTGTGTATGTGGCCAGAGTACAGAGCCATAAGGACAGTCAATTACCTCCTGGGAACCATCAAGACTTGAGTGGCCTTGAGCTTCATCTTGGAATGTTCTACCACCAGTGGGTCGCTGTGCGTTATGAGAGATCACCATGGGAACAAGAAAGACTTAACCAGTTTTATTTTAGTCAGCGCATAACAAACTATAAACACTGTAGTATAAAATGCCAATTAGGGCTTTTTTTATTATGTCATCACAGCACTGGTCAACAATGTTAAATCCATTGACATCCCTATAATTCACTGCAGTTGATATCATACGTAGAACATCTGAAAACAAAGACACTAGAACCTCTGTCTGTCACCGAGGTGACTATTGTATGGTCATGTGACAGTCCTGTGACTGTGGCCCTGTGGTCATGTGACCGTCCTGTGACTGTGGCCCTGTGGTCATGTGACAGTCCTGTGACTGTGGTCCTGTGACAGTCCTGTGACTGTGGTCCTGTGGTCCTATGACGTGGACAACACAGAGCAGGACCAGTGACACGCCATAACACCGGAAGCCACTGTCTCTTCAGTAGCTGATCATTTCCACAGGGCGTAGAGCTAATCACAGCACAGCTGCCCCGTCACCGGTCTTGTCACAACTACAGAGGCCGGGCAGTGAGTGCCGCAATGCCCCGCTTTGACAGTCTGCCCACCACGCTCACAGAGTGTAAACACTGGACCGATTGACTCCCTCTCTCTACTCCCTCTCCGCTTGTTCTTCAGTTGCCTGTCAGCAGCACATCTGTGAATGCAGCGCTCACAGCCGACAATCTGTCTGGCAGAGATAACCTCACTCTGAGAAACCCACGATCATCCACTTCTCATCCCTCATTTTCACTTTTATTTCTGCTGCATCAGGCTTTGTGTGATTTATGCTAATAAGATTTATTCTGGCATATAAACATGGCCAATCACAGCTGTTTGTTGATTATGTTCAAACGCTCTGTTTTCTGGCTAGACTTAAAGCCAGTTTCAGGTGGGTAAATCAATGACGGCAATGACTGGAAGGGCAAACACTAGAGAGTTTGAATCAATACATGTGAGATGTGACTGATAAAAGTGCTCAGTGTCTACGTGTTAATTGCTCCTTGATAGAGTTGATCTGAGAGATCCTACAGATTGTGTGACTGAGTCAGTAATCTTTGTCAGTGCACACAAACGTGTCCCTGGAGCTGAACCGCAGCTTGATCCAATACACATCTCAACTGACCGTGGGTGTGGGTCAGGAACTTCGCAGAAGACACATGTCCATTGCTCTCCGTCACATGCAGACAATAAAAGTTATATGTTACATTTAATAGCAAAGAGAAAACCCATCAGTAGTGAGTTAGTAACTGTGCGGCATCATCATCATCGGCCAAACGTCACGCACCATCCGAAGTCACAACCCAACAGCGTGAATCAGATGTTCCCCCACAATAACAACACAGGAGCCGATGAGAACTTTCCGGAGCGCTGGAGTGACTCCACAGAGGAGAGGGCACAAGGCAAGCTTGATGGTAAGTGAGTATCAGCACCTCCATTTCGTCTTCTTATTTCCCACGGCAGATGTGAAAGCTTTTAGAGTGGCTGCCTGCAAGTGTTCATTAGAGATAAGGGAGTTTTCTCTGCCCACGTAATTACCCGGCACCCGTGGCAGACAGACTGCGCGTGCCAGTCAACTGTTACCGTCCTGACAGGAGGCTGGGAGGGGATGCACACTGAACTACCATCGCATGGCTGCTCCGGGTCTCACACATTTACTCATCTTTACTCTCACCATGCCTCTGCAGCAAGCAGACCCGGGACCGGTTCCAGCCGGAAGACAACGTACTGAGTGGTGCTTTGCTTTTGACCGGCGTTGTGAGCCTGATTTCGAGCTGTCTTTGGGAAGAGTATCAGGTAGAAAGCTCGTTTGTGAATTAAAGTGTAGCCTTCATTATTTAGAAAAATCCTGTAGCTCTGTCAAAATTGCCACTGGCATCTTGGTAGCCTCTCTGATCTGTCTTCTACTGGCTCTGTCATCTAGTTTGAAGGGCAGCCTGATCCAGGCAGGGTCTATGAGGTGCCATACACCTTCAACTTGATCATCTTGATCATGCTCCAAGACATAATTAAAAGACTTTGAAATCTTTTTATGCACATTCCCTTATTTGTGTCTTTCCTACGCAATATCCTTTAGCTCCTCGGTGCTTCTTGGAGCTCATGGTTGTAATGATTCATAGCATCTGCATCTAAAAAAACATTATATGTTATAGGGCTGTAACGGTACACGTATTTGTGAACGTATGTTACGGGGGTCTTTTTACGGTTCACACGGAAACCCGAATTCATATATTTTAAAATATTTCTCAATATAAATAGCTAGCTACAATGTGTTGAATGCCTCTTGAATACATCCGATTGAGCTGAAGAAAACATAAGACTATTCTGTTTAAAAGACTGCCCTTCCGCAGATTGTAATTCAAATTATAATAATAGTTGGCACTGTTCCGCCGTTGCTTACAAGACTGAGATTATAAAAGCATTGACTGATGCAGCTTCTTTTGTCTTTGAACTTTGTAGCTGTGACTGTGCAGTGCTTTTGTAATGGTCTTTTTCATGGCAGATTTTTCAAAAGAAATGGCCAATAGAAGAATTCATGAATATTGCAAATATTTATGACATTTTTCTGCAAGGCATAGGCTTCTTTGTAGATAAAGCTTAACTGTGAAGGCTTTATGCAAAAGATTCAATAGCATCATTGCCGCCTAGACAAAGTGTAGACATACCTTTGCACATACCCAGAATACAGAGGTATTGCTGTGACACATCCGACAGTTGCAATAAAACACAAATCAAAAGCATTTTGTGAATATGCCATGAATAACTTCGGGAAGTAAAATTATTCAAAAAGTTAAATAGCCTTCACGTAGGCCTAGTTGATTTCCAACTACATGTTAAGCATTTTTTAATGTTGTTTAAAGAATTCAGTATTCTGCATTCTCCGCAATGGAGATTTCCCTTGAAGGGTGCTGTGAGAGTAGAGGACGTGAGGGGAATAGAGCAAAGGGTGATGGCCTTTTGAAATGCAGAAGCCTAAACACAACTTAGTCTCTCGAGTCTTGTTAAGTCACAAGCTAAGTCCATGTTAACTCAAAAGTCTGCATTATGGTACTCTCAGACCAGTGCTCTGAGGTGGGAGTAGATTTCCCGAATTAATTTCTAAATGCACCAATAGGAAGAAGTACGAAGTTGCTACTCGAAGTTAAAGACAGTCTAACTACTCAACAACTCCATCAGTGAGAAAATAGTTGCTGAAGCATGCTAAACAACAGTTTGCATATTTATGACAATTTGCATATTTTTGACTGTAGCCTGGAGTTTGTCTGAGCTGGCTAAGCCAACTAGAGGCAGAGTAAAGGGAGTGAGGAACAAGGAGAAGAGATGCGTGAGACTAAGAATTTTGGTTTAAGGGTACGTTTGATTTTGGAGGTTTTTTTTAGGTGGAGGGTTCTTGTTACGAGAGAAAGCTGTGATTTTTTAAAATAAATTGTATATATTTCAGTTTTAATGGTGTCCTGGGCCAACTAGTAACGAGTAACTAGATAGCGACTCCATATACCGGCAATTCTTTTGTCTGCAGTATAACTTCAGCTTTTTAGTTCCGGTTAGCCGCTAGCTACCCTTTAAACTATAAAGTTAACATAGCAACCTAAGTATCTTTTGCTGTAAGAGGTCTAGCGTATGTGTATCGAATACCGTGTGAATTACCAATAGGCGAACTCAGACAGGGACCCTAGGAGTTCCTATGGTTTCCTCTGAGTCATGAAGAAATCTTCGGCTTAACAACAAAATCAAACCCTTCGCAATCCTTCACTGCACTGGACTGTCCACACACACACACACACACACACACACACACACACACACACACACACACACACATACATACACACACATATATACATACAGATCGACAAACTGGACTTCGTATAGCCGTCATTTGTTCTGGTAAAAAGCTCTGATTAAGATTCATTTGTTTAATAAGGGTACCCCGGGTTTAATTATTTTTATTTATTTACTACGAGTGCAGTATGAAAGGAGTTTTATAAAACAATAAGTTGCGGTGTGTTATAGTTATTGATTATCATACTGATTAGTTTGTTTGAATTGTACAGTTATAAGTGATTCATGCTATTAGATGATAAGTTGTTGTTTCCAATAATTTTAATACTTGTCCTCAACTGAAATTTTCTCTCGTGTATATATTCTGTTGTAGTGGGCTTGATTAAAGTGAAGGGTATTTAGCTAGGGAAAGAGGACAACTCTGTGGTTATTTTAATTATCTAGACCCCTGATCACCCTTTCTGATCCCTTAACACCAGAAATCACCTTGGTTAGGAGGAAATGGGTGTAACATTACCAAGACACAAAATCTTTGATAAACTGCATTGTCTGTTCTCTGAGCCAGCTTCTGCAGCTTACAATACAAACGTGATTGAGTGACTAATAATATTGCGCTGGGACTGCACTTTATAGTACATTCAGACAGTGTTTTCAGAGTTTTGATCTATATTTCAAGTAGGATCGGTCTTCCTGCCTGATTTCCCTGAGGAGATCCAATTAACTTGTTTTCTCTCCTCTTTGATCACTTGAGCTGAGACGCAGCAACATAATGTCATCCTCAACTGATGAGTTTATCTTATTTGTTTCTAAGCATGAAATGCCAGAAGAGCTTCTGAGTTGTCATTGTATAACTAGACCCATGAAAATGTCACACATGCACATGATTTTGAACACATTTAATACCTAATTTTGTTTTACAATGAGTCATTCAGAACATGAGGTTTCTCCCAGACAACTTTCTTCAAAAGTCTTCTGCTTTTTTTTTTGCACAAACACTAGACAAACTTAATGAGCAAGGAGAGTAGCAGATGAATAAATGTGGAGGATGGAGCCGGTATAAACATTGCCACAGGGAAAGTAGCAAGCGCACTAGTAAACCTGCCTACGTTGGCTCTAAGCCAAATGATTAAACAAGATCACAAGTCTTTCAGACCTCAGTGAAAGCTGTACATCTAAAGTCTAGTGTCAGTCTTCCAGAGGACATCTCGGGCTAGCCAGGGCTGCTACGTGCTCCAACTAAGAGCAAGTGACATCCATAAAGCTGACAGTCCCCCTGCAGGAGCCACCGCGGGGGGTTGTGTGGAAGAGCAATGCCTAAAATAAGCAGCCGCCTTGTTGATGGCAGGGCCTCCTGATCTGAGGCGGCAGGGAAAGAGAGCCACACTGCACCACTTCTTCTTCTGGCCTGCTGCACCGCTGTCACTCCCCGCTGAGGCTGTGATAACTGGAGATTATCATCAACCGGCAGGCCTTCTAACTGGACAACCACAGGGTGATGGGTGAACGGTGACAGGCGGGCGCGTCGAGTGTGATTGATACGGCAAACACGACTCCATAATATCACCGACAATCCGGATCCAAGATGGCGCGAGCCAGGCTGTATGTGTCAGTATTAAAACGGTTGCGTGATGATCAAGCTCCCACGAGTGTCGTTCCCCTCACGCTGAGTCGAGTGCCGCGAGTCAGGCGCGGTGAGTAAAGCAAAAAACTGTTTTCAAGGAAGGACCTGAATGTGAGCTAGTTTAGGTGAACTTTTTTTCCATCAGTGGGGGTAGGGGCAGGGAACTTTCCCCAAAGAAGTCCCGGATGAAGTGTTTTGACAGTGAGCTTAATAAACCATGACAAACTCATTAATAAGTCATGCTCTGCTGTGTTGACAAATAATGGAGAGGGCATCAGCTGGGGCCTTTGGGTAAATCAAATCACACAGTCAGCCAAACGTCATGTCAGAGCCAAGGCGAAAGCTATTCCCATGAAGCAGGTTTTGCCGTGCATGCTGTGTGACGTAATCAATCACTAGTTAAGAAATCCAGCAGAAAATCAATGCTCAGACGGGTTAAAAGTGCGGACGGTTCTGACTGAATTGTTATTGTGGAGACTGAAAGGTGAATGCAGTGTCTCTGACTGAACCACAGAATGTCCTATCAACACATAGAAGAGACATAGTTCTTTGTATTTCACGAAGGAGACCGATGATAGGAACCAGTGACATCAAAAAGGAATATCTTTCTGCTTAGTTGGAACATAGGAGACGTTGACGTCAATATGGAGTACCCTGATGCATTTGGATGGTTACTGTATAGTGCTACATCCTTTGTAATAAGATCCTGTCAGAAGCTCCCCTCCCAAGCCCCAATGCCAAGCAATGAACCTTGGAAATAATATTGAGTGAAGTTGGCTTCATAAAACATGGCCGATTTTATAAAACATTTAATAGGACTCCGCTGTTTTTACGGAGGCTCATCTAACTGTGGTCGTTCTTACCGTTGCTTTGTTTACAGCGGGGTATAAAAATCCATTCCAATGATCACAGAGCTCATATAAACCCTGCCTCATAACTTGATGGTTGATGTAGTCATCTATTTGCTTTGAGTTGCAGATACTGAACAACAATATCGCGTCTGTACTTTCAGTGGCTTTATCGTGTCTAGACGGAGCTGTGTAACACATTTCTCCTACTAGTTCAGGCACATAGTCTAAAACTTCTAGACAGGATATATTATACATATAAATTTACATGTTATATTGTTGCTGGCTTACTGGCAGCATCTCTGGAAAAGCACGGCCTGCATCCATCTTCTCTAACATATCACAACTTCCTTCTCACTGACCAGGCACACAGCAACTGGCCATTATATTCATGGATTGTTATCAATAATCTCTTGTGATTAGAGGAGCTGCTACCGATCCCACGGGTAATGGAGTGGCCAATCCATTTTGACATGGAATTAAATCTTTGTGGAATTAATTCTGCTCAGAAAATACTACGATAAAGTATTTTTTGACATGAAAAGGCGTTCCTTCCAAATTACTATTTGCACAGATGAGTAGCACTGTTAATGAACTACTTGGGAACTGCTCATGGAAATATTGGGTTTGAATAAATGCACCTAATCTGTTGATTGACAAGCACAGGGGAATTATTAAGACACAGATGCTCCCTCAAAGACATACAAGTATTCAGACAAGAAGACTATAGTGTCATGGATCTTTTCTTTAGCCTCAATCAGAACCACGGACAGCAGCCATTGCAAACTTCACTTATCCGTTCCCTGCTCACATCCATGGGTCCGGATGTCTCATACTACCAAGAGGGGCAAAATAAAACTGTATCTGTCACATTTGTCCCGCTTCATTAACAACCGGTATAGACTAACATAGTTTTCCATAAATGCAGATAGAAGTAAATAAAAATGCAAGATAGAAAAAAGCAAGACAACAAATATCTGCACAGTGATACGAATAACAACAACTAGAAATAAATCAAAAAGTGTATGAATATTTACAGGGAGTACCAGCACGGACATGGGGTGATATATGTTTATGTCCATATAGGTGAGGGCAGCAGCACACAACTAATAAACAGGAGCAGCTGCAAGGTATGTGAAGAGTTTGCATTTGTGTGTGCATGTTTGTGTTCGTGTCGACTGTATACACACGTGTTCAGGTTATGCCTCAACGTGTTTGTGTGTATGGTGGAGTGTCATTGTGTGTGAGTGTTCATTAGTGGGGACTCCAGTGTATATGTGTGTGTGTGTGTGTGTGTGTGTGTGTGTGTGTGTGTGTGTGTGTGTGTAGTCAATAGGAAAAGGAATGCCATTGTAGCCACTCTTGTTTTTAGCTTGAGGTATTATACATTGAGGGTAGAAGTTGTTCAGGGTCCAGTCAGTTATAGACCTGAGACACTGGTAAAATAAAGCAGTCTATGACTTGGGTGGCTGGGGTCATTGATTATTTTTAGGGCCTATTCTTTAACACCGTCTGGTGTGGAGGTCTTGGAAGATGGCCAGCTTGGCCCCGGAGATGAACTGATGAGCTGTTCACACCACCCACTACAATGCCTTGTGATAATGGAATACTGCATTGGCAATAGTTCAAACACATTAGCTGTCGAGGTCTAACACTGGAATGTGAGTACAACTATTCTATACGGAGCGACTGGAAGCATCACAGTTATAGCAACTGACCACTAACTAAAAGGTTGCTTGATCAAATCCGTGTACAGGCAAGGATAAAAAAACTGTCGTTCAGCTCCTGAATTTGCTAGGACTAATTGAAAATGTTTACCCTTACCCTAATGAAATACATTTCCACAAAAAATTGTGTTCTTTTTAGGACGAAAGTTGCTAATGGATCGGATGCATTGACTTAGTAATGCAATGAAGAGTATGCGGCTGAAACCCCGCCACAGTACAGTACAATACCCCTACACAGTACAGTACAATAATCCCTACACAGTACAGTACAATAATCCCTACACAGTACAGTACAATACCCCTAAACATTACAGTACAATACCCCTACACAGTACAGTACAATACCCCTAAAAATTACAGTACAATACCCCTACACAGTACAGTACAATACCCCTACACAGTACAGTACAATAATCCCTACACAGTACAGTACAATACCCCTAAACATTACAGTACAATACCCCTACACAGTACAGTACAATCCCCCTCCACAGTACAGTACAATACCCCTACACAGTACAGTACAATCCCCCTCCACAGTACAGTACAATACCCCTCCACAGTACAGTACAATACCCCTACACAGTACAGTACAATACCCCTACACAGTACAGTACAATACCATAGGTGAGCAGCAAGAGTTAATGATGTCACAGGTGGGTTCATTATGTGGAGTGTGAAGGTGGGAGAAACATTAGACAGGAGTCCAATCTGTGAAGTGGAAAATAACCATACCTTTGGGACCGTGTGTTTGCATGGGCCACATATTTATCAACACGGATCACCAGCCAAAACACAAATTTTATCTTCAGACGAAAACAACATCAATAGCAATAAAAGCTTTAACTGCCTCTCGACAAATAGCAATTACGAATATAATCCAGATTTACTGGTATTGATATTTCCACGGAGAGGGACAGGGTATTTATGGTTCAACTCGGTGCGGACTCAGACACATTGGCGATAGTCATGTTTGTCAATGCAGACTGCGGGCTGTAGGAAGCAATGTTCAAAATGTATGCAGGCAATACGCTGTTTAGCTAGAGATTACACTGCCATTACATCTGGTATTACATGGTAACAGGAAACAGGGAAAATAGGTGAAATAAATTACATCCCCAGAGTTAGCAATGGATTAGCTTCCTTATCAGTACAGTCACATGACAGCTGTGTAATGGGATTGAGACAGCATATAAGCGAACCGCCGGATAAACATTGCTGGGACACATACATACAGTGGGTGCTCGTTAACTGCAATGTAAAGTATTTCCATTTTCACTGAGAGAGATGTTCTAGGTCATCTATGCACAAGACGCACTGATCCAGGCGGGATGCAGACGTTAGCCAGAGCTCCCGGAATGGATGTCCCCCCCCCCCACCCCCGCGAGTGCGTTTGCTGACCCCGGGGTCAACTGGTATTCAACGGGCCTGGTCCTTCAGCACCCTGCCTGCGCATCCCTTCAGCCAAGATGCAGGAGACAAGCGCGGCACATTCGGTGACACATTCGGTGTTCATATGAACACAAATGCTGTTTCTGTGGATAGGAGAGCAGAGAGGAACGCAGAGGAGTTGACTGATGGAACGTAGAGCTTCAATACGGACTATTCTATTCTCAGTAACGGTTTTGTGTTCATTGTTATTAGCATTTCAGTGTTTTGGTGAATTGGTTTTGGGTAACATTTCTGCCCGGGACAAAAATTAATAATTAGGACTGTAGATTTAAAAGAATACATGGCAAACGAGAAATAAAAACTACTGTGTGCCGCTGAAAGGGCAGAATAGGATGGCTGATACAGTATTTTTGAGCAAATAGAGAAAGCAGAAATTCAGCAGAACAACTTTGAAGACTCAAAACTCCAGTCTCTCTGTACTACCTTCAACACTTATAATTGAGACCTCTGAGATTTTACACATGTCGGGAAAATGCCATTTGAGAGAGAGGCTGGCTACAACCATTTAATGGCACCCAGGAGAGTACTGTACTACTACTGCAGAGAGACATGTCCACACCGAGTTCCTGTAAAATATTCACAGATGTATAAATGCATAAATGCAGAGATGCCAAAACAAACAATGATTTAAAACTTAATAATTTTTGAGGGGCTGTCCTGTTTGTATAACGCCCCCCCCCCCATCACATCAGCAGCAGGAAAAGGGAGAAAGCGCTCCTTGAGTGGTAGGCAGGCGAGGCTGCAGCCCTGAGAGGATAAAAACATTTAGGTTACATCCCCGAGGATGTACCGTATCTAGACTTGTGCCGAGCCTGACTTCCGCCTCATTCTATCTGTGACAAAAGAAAGCAATGATACCTCGTGTGTGGATCTGAGAGAGCACGGGAGTACAAGGGGCTTTCAGAAACTTCAACACAGTGGTATTCCAGAGTCGAATACTGCCATTGAGTTATTAACACTTTAATAGGGCATACAAAAACAAGAAAAGGAACCAGGCAAGCCTAGTTCAGCCAGCCTGCAATTAGAAGGGATGAATGTTGTTGCTCTCGTTGGATTTGAACCTGGGTCGTCTTTAACCACTACGCCACAAAACTATACATACACCAAGTGTCGGTATAGCGTCTCGACATTAGATCATTTTGTCACGCATTAACATCACACCAAATATATGAATATTTTGCTAGACAGAGTCTAGTAGACACCATTAAACATTGTGTTAAACTGACAAACGTTTCTTATTAAGTTTACTTCCACCACAAATAGAATCTATGAACTGTATGGCTTTTGCCACTGGCTGTTTTAACAGCTTATTAGCCAGTAATAGGCTTACTTGTATCTACTAACTTACTACTTGGAATAGTCATAAGAATTGAGCAATTGCTAGCAAGAAGATGAACTTTACACAGCCAAAGCTATTTCATTTCACGGCACAACGTTCGTTTTTCTTTCATTTGTGAATGACATTGATACAATAGCTATCAATATAGGTGACAATAACTGACTTTATCATCAAGTGAAACGACAAGAGAATCAGCAAAGTTTTTGTCCATCCTGAACAAATCCTAATGCATAATTTGTTTTGTGCTATTTCATTTCAAGGCACAACAACAAATTTTTCTTTCATTCATGAATGGCATTGATACAATAACTATTAATATAGGTGACGATTACTGACTTTTTCTTCAAGTTAAAAGAAATTGTATTCTGCTATTTCATTTTATGGCACAACAATGTTAGTTTCTCATTCATTTGTGAATGACTTTGATACAATAACTATCAGTATATACAGTAGGTGAAAATAACTGACTTTTTCGTCAAGTGAAAAGACGAGAGATTCGTGGAAACCCCTCCTCTTTTACTGTGCAAGGTTGTGATCTACTGTACATTACCCCAAAAAGCATGCACAGATGCGTACTTAGAAAATCCACCAGAAATAGTCACAATATAACCGTGAACAGTTTTATTTTAGGCTTACTATAACGTAGCTAGTGAAGGTTGCAGCCAGCAAAGTTTTTGTCTATCCTGTACAAATCCTTAATGCATCATTTGTTTTGACAGCAGCGAGGCTCAAACACAGGTCCACTGCCTTGCCATCCGCGTCTTTAACCACTACGCTATTTAACAAGGGGTAACCAGTTAGTCAGTCACTCACTCAGTCACTCAGTCAGTAAGTGACATTCGCTCTTCTTGGCCGGCTCCGCTTACGCGGTCCGGCGAAAACACCCAGAATAAAGATAGCCATTCCACAACCCTACACATTAATAATTGTGCCCCAAAAAGTTGAGAGAAGGAACTGACAGTGAAAGGCATTACATGAGTCTGTTCCTGTCTGGCGTGGTCATCGCACTCTCTGACCTCAGTCCACAGCCTGGCCCGGAGAGGGTTCAGGCACAAAACGCAACATTTGGCCAAGTGGAAACAGGAGTTTCTGAGCAAAAGTGACAGTTTTTGCTTTCAGGAATATTTTAATGTCTCAAAAAGCGGACATGGTGTCAGAGCTCTTTAAGTCAAGGTCCCTGGAAGTTCTGCTTGAGGGTTATGATCTTCTGCTATAAACATTATTTCCGGCAGCACATATTTTTTATTTAAATTCTATTTCGAAGAGTGTATGCCTGAGACCTAACTAGTGCCTCCATTATAATCACATCGTCTAGTAATAAAAAAAACGATGGACAAAAGCAAATATGTATACACAGTATATATATATACATTACATTTTAATACATTGTTTTTTGGAAAATCAGTGTGGAGTTATTTTAGATACTCATTGAAAAGTTTGGGTTTCAGAAGTTCTCATATGTGACAACTGCCCTGTCATAGGGGTGGGATAGCCAAGAGACTAGAGATGGAAGAAGGAAGAGCTTGGGTAGGGATGTAGGGTTTAAGTATAGCCTGGAGGTAGTGACCGTGGTCTAGTGGACGTTAGCTTCAACTGGAAGCCAGTGGAGTATACCTGTAGTCTCAAGCCACTGCTTTGACGTTTCCGGAGAACACAATGCATTATGCATTGTTAAATACTAAAGTGACTTGAAGGGCATTCTAGAGAGTGCATTATTTTCATATAATGCATGGGTTGTCTGTACGGTGGAATTAAATGTCTACAAGGTTCATCCATCGAGCTGATTTTGAAAGCAATTTGGCATTCTATTTAGGGACCTGTTGTAAAGCCTGCAAGGTTGTAAATGTACAATGTACTTCATTTCTACTGGGAAATGCATTTCTAGCGTTAAATACATTCAATTAAGGCCATGGTATGTAAGAGGATAATCAACTCAGAGAATCATGTGTTCTCTGGAAAATAATGCAACATTGTGGAAGATTCCATAGCACGCACAGTTCCTTGTTGATCATCCCTCAGTTACAAGCTTTAAAAGTTTTTTACAGCCCCAGACACTACATCTCTTTTTTTGCTGTCTTGCAAACCATAGTCATGTCACTAATATCTAGGATACTTTTCTATTTCACAACAAAGCACCTTAAGGCAATATTCTAAAAAAATGATAATGAGGTGCCAGTAAGAGTTAGAGATAAGTTGACCTAGAAGCCCTTTTTTCACCTGCCGGGCTTAAGAAAGAGTCTTCAGTCTATTCCATTAACCTAATGTTGTATATCTTATTCAAATACATGCAACAAATTCCATAGTCTATTCAAAACCTCATCCTCAACAGCATCGCCCTCTTATATTGGTGACACAGGAGGCAGCGGAATCCACTCTGTCAAACTGAAGGACAATGCTAATGTTCTGACCGACCGTTTTATGGACACAACATGGACGCAAGCAGCCTGCCACTAATCCTGCATGAGCCCAATCCCGTGGGCTAATTGGTGACCAAAGGAAGGCTGCGGCATCCTTGCTCTACTTACAGTAGGTCATAAGCAAAATGGTTCATACAACACGAATCTAAGCAGCCCTAGGTAAGCCACGCGTCCACCAGCTCCGCCTCCAGTACTGTAACACACCCAGATGAGGAGGCCCGGCACAGACAAGAACACCCCTTAGCCATCGCCCTCGTAGTCCTCTTCCCTAAAAACATACAGCAAGTCAGTAGAAATCCACACAGAACTCTCGGATTACATTCCATGTGGCCTAAGATGCTCTAACTGACTCTTATGTAATCGTTTCACTGTGTCTTAAGAATTGACGACACGCTCATAACAAAAGCACTTTGCTTGGGATTACGGAGGAGTGTCCCGCCAGCCCTGCAACATTCAATTATGCATGTAAATAAAACTCTGATTCTAACAGTAAGCCTTCAGCATTACATGGGCTTATTTATATTATATCGACATGTCTGTAGACAATTGGAATATAACAAGTGTCTCTCGGGTGAACTCAAACCGAGGTTTTATTCTCCGATGGAAAGTCTGTAGATGCCACTGTGACTGTATAGGTTTCCTTGTTGCAAAGAGATAAAAAAGTTCAACTTTGATCCTGTCAGACCGTCCTTTGTCATGGTTACCTGACTGAGGCATCAACAAAGCAATGCAAAGTTCTAAAATTCTGAGGTTGAAAACTGTTGCTTCATTTTGTCACACAACCTTAAGCTATATTCAGTAGTTAACCTGCCATTAAAACATGTTCTTGTTGTGAGATTCCAAACACAACCTTAAGAACGATAAACTTACACAGCCTTAGATCAACTCCGCTCCACTTTCTTTTCTACTAGTTATCAGTGTGAAGGCTATCTGGGTAATAGTGTTTTGCCTGCTGTTCTTCTATTTTATGTGCATCTGCTTAGACCTTAATTACAAGGGGCCATCTCAGTCAGAAAGAGAGGTAATAGAATACGGCGCGGGTCATCACATTTAATAGTATGACTCATCATTAACACTCTGGCAACATCGATCGATACAACGTAAGTGAAAAGAATACTTGAAAACAAGGCTCAAGCAGCAACTAAGTGCTCCATCAGATAAATGCAACCCATAACTCACAGCGGAGACTGGAGAGAGACTGGAAGAGAGACCGGAGCCAGGGAGAGTGGCGTGCTGCTGGCTGTTTTTTCCCTGTCTGAGGGCTGGTTCAGATTACTCCTCATCAGCGTCACTCTCTAGTGGCTCAGCCAGACCAGACCAGACCAGACCGACACCCAGCACTCCAGACCCGTCTCTGTGTGTGTGATTCAGGTTTAGCTCCCCTGGGTGCCAGCAGCAGTCTCTCCTAAACGGACATAAACCAGGCCGGGTCCGCGATGTCTCAGTCTACGGATACAAACTCAGGTTTGAGGGTGAGCCAGGTGTCGATTTGCACAAAACAGCTTTCCCAAGAAGCCTGAATTTGAGTCTGTGCATCTCAATAGTATGTGGTTTCAAACAGGTTGTCATCTCATCTGTTACAAGATCCCTGAAACCATACAAGAGGCCAGGCAAGCTTCTCATTCACAGGTATTTTACCGGTGCAGAACAGCAATGAACGCGGTGACGCTGCATGACCGCCTCGACACACGCAACCATCAAAGCCGATTTCTTAGAAAGAGCCTAAGCAATCCGAGCTGAGCCGAGAGGACCCTAGGGGCTGCAGGAAATAGGTCTATGGTACACACAACTCTGCCAACACGGTTAAGTATTTCACGCATATTGTTTCTGTCCCTGGGCGACGAAGGCCTCTTTCTAACCGCACAGTAAAACTCGCAGCATTCAGACCGCAAGCCCTGCAGGATTGGCACAGACCTGCCAAAGGCAACGGTTGCCGTGGCAACCCTGACAGCATCTCCCAATAAAATTCTAATTAATACCAGAGAATATAGCGGCTTGAAATTGCAGTCACACTTCTCTATCACTTTGTGTCGCGTTCCGCTGCCAGGCCGGCTGGATCCACATCCCAGGGACTCTATACCACTGTGTGGCCCAAGGTACCAGTAGACTATCACTACATAAAACAGGTCTGTCCGGATTTATCCAGGACCTAGCGGGAGTCGGGAGCTATGTGGAGTTTCGATTGGTCTCATAAGCCGCAGCTTCGCTTGACATTTTGCTTGGCTGAACTTTAGTCCCGCCCCCTCTCTCTCCCTCAACCGCCATCTGCCCACGCTGCTTCTCAACTCGTTCCTCTCGGTGAAAATGAACAGGAAGCGGTGCTTCCCAAGGTGCCCATCTGGTGTATCAAGGCCGTCATAGCCGTACCGTACCTGGGAATTATCGGCAGTGCATACGGGGGGGGGCAAAGAAAGAGAAGAAAACATTGTAAGGGAACACTACAGTATACTATGTTCTTTCTCATGTGTTAATGGACAAAGCCTTCAGTAACATTCCATTAGGCCTTACTTTGCCGACAAGCATAAAACAGCAGAGAATAAGCAAAGTTGAAGAAGATATATGAGGTTCTTTCTTTCGCGTTTTTCCCTCTCATTCCTGACAGCCACGGGAGACAGGAAGGTGCTTTCTGTGAAATTGATGAACAGGGCTCTCATTCAGTTATGTCTGCCATTAGTCCACCCAGGAGTCTGGTCAAAACGACTTAAGTAAATCAGCTTTCTGTTGAAAATATAATTAGAAATGATTTTTGCATTTCCTGCTGTGGCATTATGTCCAAGCATGTCAATAAAGCTTCAGCAATTTATCTTCCTTTTCATGGTTAAGCTTCAGCAGCGCAGCGCTGACACAAAAAAAATAAAAAAGGGACTGAATCCTGACGCAACCCAACACCCCACAGTGGGGAAAAAGAACCACAGCCACTGTCTGTCTCTGTGAAGAAATTAGTGCCTGCTCTGCAGTGAAACAACAAGCAGATGCTGCTCTCTTCATTTCAGTCAAAAGGGAGGCCGGGCAAGAAACTTAAACCCTGGACACAGCAGCAAACAGACAGAAAGGAAAGCAGATCAGAACTCAATGGGTAATATTTGATTCACAAGCACGAGACAGCGAACTCACTATCTCAGTGCACCATTCCCTTTTGCTAGATCTAAGCTGGAACTGACCTAAAACGCTGTGTGTATAACAGTCTAATGTTTAATGATCTGATCTTTAATTTGTATTTAGCCAGTGGCCAAAATGGCCAGTCAACATTCAGGGTGTCACCAATGCAAAGCTCTAAGCCACCACATGCTGAGGACAACTGACATGCATAAAGGAAATGACACTAGCTAGTGAGGTTGACGGTCTCCCTGCAGCCACAAGTGTTTGACTGAACACGACTGAACATACAGAACAGAACACACTCTTTAACGCAAGTAACTCACTGCACTTTGGGCCTCGGCTCAGAGAATGCGTAGCTCTCTGAAACTCTGCTATGGGTGTAGTATCACAGCTTAGTCTACCACAGAGACTGGTGCGAGGATGAGGATCGAGGCGGTGAAAAGGGAACGAGAAGTGAAACCTGGTGAGACAACAGGAGGAACCTGTGGAGGGAGCTGATAGACATCACAATTATTCAAGCATTCCAAAGGCAGTTACAGACAGTGAACAGGACTGCTAGTAAATACGCATCCAGGCTGGGGCTAAGGCACCACATATTCATATAATTGCTTTAAAACCACACGCACCCGGAGGTAGATCACTTTCATCGTTCAATCGAACGCAAAAACAGATTCCTAATATGCCTTGGAATTGATTCTTTCACCTGTAGTAAAAGTCACGAAAAATTTGTTAGGAAATCGCATTGGTACCAGGAGGTTGTGCCCTGTAGATCCTTCTGGTTTGCTAGGATATTGTGTTTCAACAATATTTCATCAGGTAAGAATTTAAAGAACTAATTGTATTTATTGCAACGCCCTCGGAGACATTAGGGTCAACTGTCTTGCTCAGGAAAAGAACAACAGGGTCTTTCACCTTGTTGGTTTGTGGATTAGAACCAGCAAAATGTAGTCTACTGGACAATGCCTCTTGACCACTGGGCTACCCTGCTGGCCCAAACGTGACCAATATGACCAGGACTGTGGTGTGAATGTTGTATTTACAATCAACCCTTATTTATTTGAAATGTGAAATACATTTTTGTTTGAAAGGGTAGCTCAAAACAAGAAAATCAGCAGGACTAATGTAATCAGACGGATTTTAGCATTAAAGCATTGGAAGGGGCGTCTAAACTGCATCAGACGAATCCCGAATCCCCGAAACCCACATGGCTAATGGATGTGGATTATGATATGGTAAGGTGCTAAAACACACTGCTGTCCTTCAGATGTGAAACAGCCTGGCTTTCACAAATCATTACGAGGACGCATAATGGAGCGGCACCCTTGATCAGACCCAAGAGGAACGGAATGCAAGGGAAGAGCAGATTGGCCTGTGAATAATGATCACGGTCACCTTAGCTATAAGTCACCATGCACAGAAAGATGACTTAGAGGTGTCAGCACAGAGGACTGACAAATTCCTGCATCACACGCAGCAGCTTTTAATCCCACGGAATAACCCCCTTGCCTCTCGCCTCTCTTTCTCTATAATTGCTTTGCGAGCATGCAATTAATCCCCCCGCTGTTATTTCGCAAACATGTCTGTTCAAATTGGGCATTGCAGGTAGTTAGTATTGGACCATGGAAAATTACGGATTGGTATTGATGACGCTGCTTCATAACGGCGTACTAACCCGAGTGTGTTTCTCACTGTTAGCCTTGTTTTCTGAATGTGTAGCTCGCCTAATCAAGGTCAAGTCTGTAGCTATTGCTTGGATACGAGAGACACATGAAACGTGTGTGAACACTACATAATAGCTGAGCTGCGTTCGAGATGGAGGGAATGTATTTTACTGTGAACGACACTGTAAACCCTGAGTGACGGGGTATCACTCCCAGTGTCTCTCTTTCTTCTTCGCTCATTCTTTCCTTCTTTTTGCCTTTGTTTCTTGAGAGTTTCCCAGTGCTTGACAAGCCTTCCTGCCAGCACAACACTGTATCATCAGCCAGTATCAGAACGCTCCACGTGTCACTTCCTAGAAGGTCAGCAGAGACCGGTCGGCTTTCAGGCTCTCGATTCCTGCCTGGGATCCCTGCCGCAGCCCATACACGGCAGAATCATTAAGACCAATACAGCAATATGGCTGCCTCTTCAGCTAGCCACCATGGTGTTTACTGTCTCAGATTTGGCCTTGGACAACACAGCGGTCCCTAGCTCATCCCTGCGGCGGCGCGCCTTTGTTTAGAGCAGACGGAGAGTGGAGGAAGACACTGGTTTCTATTATTTACAATTATTTACTATTATTCTATTATTTACAGTTTCTGTTCTCTTCCTGAAGCAGAGCTGGAAGGAGCAGGATGTCCTCCGGTGAAGTCTAGGGGAGACCACGTTGTATGCCCAACCGTGAGCGTGAGCACAGAGAGATGGAATGCTTAAGGCGCTACGCAGTTGTCTTCTCACCCACCGTGAGCCTCTAACAACATCAGGCCTCAGATTGTAAACACTAACCCAGTTAAGCCACGGCTCATTATTCAATACTGGTCTATGTGGTTCATTTCCAAATGACTGCTGTGGATGAGGTTGAAGACTTAACTAATTGCAAAAGCCTGATTAGAAAGTAAATGCAGAGTGATGATGACAGGCCAAGCAACAGCGCAAATAGGATTTGGAGACAGTAATGAAAGCAAATCACCAGAGGGGGACGAGGAGGAGACAGTGAGACGAACACCAACACACACAGAGGAGGAACAACCCATGCACAGAGAAGGAAATCGAGAGAAATAATGGTCCTGACGTTATCCATGATTTGGTGGTATTGTTTCATTTTGGTATCACTTTCAAGTCATGGATTCCCTTGGCACGGGAGAAATATGACAGGATAGAAAGCTTAGAGTGCACTACAACTGGCGAATTCCTGTCAGAATAATGCCTTGGTCTCCATCACTCAACAGAACGCAGAGAAATGCAGAGAATAATGCAGTGAAAAATACATTATACAGTAGGACACTAACACTTGTGTTTATAAAGCAAGACTCTCTGGGATGTAAATCGCCCAAATCACTAGAAGCCCAGATGATAAATATTTTTTAACATCTGAAAATGGCTCTATTTGCACATCAGAGAAAACAGGTTTTACTGATGTTAATTCGTTATGCCAGGTGAAGTTGAAAACTGTAAAAACAGTCCAAAGAAAATTTTTATGACACACCTTAAAAAGAAACCTGAAACCAAATTTAGCTTCAAAGTTTTTACAAACTGCCTTTATAATGCGTTGACTCCCCTATACCAATGCCACAGTAAGCCTGTTGTATAAGGTTTAAGTTGTTATAAGCTTTCATAAAGCATTACCTGAACAGCGTAAGAGGTGCATGTTCATGAAATACAATGTACTGAGGTACCTGTTCATAATAAATAATGTATTAAGCTGCAAGCTATGAACAGGTGAAAAGGATTATAGTTTAATTTAGTGAAAACGTTACCAATTCGGGAGGTTATTGCGTAATTATAAGCTATCCAGACATAGAATTTACCAAAAGCAGAACATAACTGTGAACTAAAAAGTTGATATAAAGCAAGATAGGCATCTAAAACGTATATCTGCTCGTTGCCAGAAATAGGTAGCAGGTCAATTACTGAGGAAACTAACAATGCAATTCAAAACCTGAAATGAAATATTTGAGTTGCCTCTGTTTTTTGCATAACCTGCAGCAGGATATATTTGATAAGACTTCAGTATCCCTGAATCGAAAATAAGGACCGTATTGCCCATCACAGGTTGGTTAAAGTCTCTTGCTAGGTCTTCAATTAGTAGATGTGGATGATTTCGGTTTTTGGTTTTAGCTATGTCCATTCAAATGCACTTAAAAAAATCTCTGATGTTAAAAGATCTGATGTGATTAGTTAATAGACTAATCAAACGAATAACCATCATAATTGGCCCGCCTTTTTAAACAACCTTTGTACCAGCTAATTGGAGTCCCAAAGACAATATAACAAATCAGTTTTTTTACAACAATGTGTAGCTAAATTGAGCCCTGTCTTGACAGATGTGGAAGAAAATACAAATTCCAAAATGTGTTCACGTATAACACATTAAATGTATTCTTTGAGTTGTAGGGACTTGTCAAAACTTAGAGAGCAAAACGTAAAATACACTCTCTGCTTACTTCTACCAGTCAAAATGCCTGACAAACGATTTAGTTTGAAACATTCGAGTCGGAACGCGTGTAGTTCTGTGCAGAGTAAATATAATTAATTCAACGTTCACAGAAATGCTGCATTACCTGTTCGGCATCCTCCACAGGACACGGCTATCCTCTCAAGCATTGAAATGCACAGGAACCGACCAGATGCCGTAGCGGTCTAAAAGCGTCCCCAAATAATCTCCCTCCGGCAGACTAGAGCAGGTTCTTCACGTCTCAAGCACCAACACACACTGCCGCAAGAGATGCCCCAAACTGAGTCGAGAAGAATATATTCTGGTATAGGTAATGTTGTTGTCTCAAACTATTCTAAACAATCATTCAGATGGTTCCAATCCACACGGGACGCGCGCGAATTGAGAAAAGTGTTGGCGCCAAGAAGACAGGTGTAGTTTCATCTATATAAGGCTGTCACATCACGTGGACCTCTGCGATACAGGAAAAGGTGCTGGTGAATCTCAGAGCTGTCCCGGGCAAATCTTATATCGGAAAATGCATCCTGTCTGCTTCTCTCTGCTTTTAGGGAACCGTGAAAAACACTGCTTTAGGAATATGCGTGTTGAAGCTTTTGAGTTCCAAATACAGTCGGAGCGCCCAACACAGCATCCACCAGTAGCAAAACACTAGTGATGGACGGCTGATATTGGGAGTTTGGGCGTGTTCGGTGGAGGAGAGCGGTGGATGCGCAAAAGATAAGCAACTCAACTAGACGAGAAGTAATGTTAAAATCCAGTGTTGTAAGTCAACTGTTTGCGCATGATTTTGTCTAAATGTCAATCAAATTAATATCCTTTCACTAGCCATGTACACTATTTAATAAAATGTGTTAAATGCTGGGAATCATATTGACGCGCGCGCGTGTGATTGTGTGTGTGTTTGAGTGTATGTGTGTGTGTGGGTGTGTGTGTGTGTGTGCGTGAGTGAGTGAGTGAATATGTGTGGGCGTGCATGCATGTGTGCGTGTTGTTGACATAGATAGGTCTGTGAATTTCCTCCCCACTTGATATTTGATAGACCAAACAGGGGCTTCATTTATGCCACTGTCATGACTGATTGCTGATATAATCCATATAAGAGGCTCTAGCCTACAGAAAATGATACTGAAAATGTCCTCGCTAATTGGGCTTTGCAGACATGATTTGGAACAAAAGTCAACACTGTTAATTTCTCAACCTTCTTTTACCAGGAAAGTATTTATTTTCAGCAGCAATATATGAGACATCAGAAGTCATATTTCTGATTTGGGGATCTTGCAATGTTTTGGTTAATGGTCAGTTGCACTAACCACTTGGCTGCCCTGCTCGCCCCGCATATTCGCCCCCGCATCTTAGGGATAATCAAGCTCCTAATGGAGGTTTATATAATGTCAATAGCCTGGCTTTCAGTCACTAGTTTGTTCATAAAAGCTGCATGAGGAAGTCATCTGGATGTTGCCGTGGCACTCACAGATGCCAGATGGTCCTGCATAAGAACTTTCAATTATTCAGTCATCCCAGAGCAGATTGAATCTGTCAAGCGTAAGACAACTTGGCTGGTTCCTTCCTGTGCTGCATGGAGAACCATGGGATTTGTAATAGAGAGTTGGTACTACATTTTTGACATCAATAAATTAGTATAGTCCAAATTTAACTAATAAAGCTTTTGCGGGTGCTGTTGCTCAGGCAAATTATGCTTGTTTTTTAGAGCCGGATGTGTTATGTGTTCATAGCAGAGTTGAAAAACTATTTAATATTTACCCTTTCCAACTTTTACTAACTACACAGCACTTAACTGCACATAAAAATCAAACATGAACAACAACATTTATTTTAATAGATTTATTTTAATAGATGTGGAATGTTTTCTCCATTCACTAATGCATCACATAAAGTCAGGCTGTGTCAAACGCAATTATGGAAATTACCGAAAGTTCTAGAAGAATGTGTGAAAAGCTATAAAAACAAAACCTGGTCATAAATTCACCAAGAGACATCATGTGAAGCTTAAGACATTTAATGGCCCACAATTACCATATTGTCCATTAGTGATATTAGGCTGAAGCTTTACTGATTGCCTGTATGATTGTTATACCATATATTAACAAGATAGTTTGTGTCACTTAAACAGAAGGACTGACACTGTGAGTATAAGCTGTTTTCAAACATTATGTGATATAGTATATCATTCACCACCTCCCTTATCGGCTGATGAAATTAGATTTAAATCCCCAATACGCGAAGAGGCACATGCATGTATATTTTGTTTTTGCATGAATTAGCAGCATTTTTATGTTCGGAGTGCATTTTCTTTGTCTGCTTGCAGCTCTACACTAGTTAATCCTTAACATGATGAGGAAATCCACAGTGGAGAGGCGGGTTG
Organism: Esox masquinongy; assembly: GCA_016801175.1. NCBI lineage: Eukaryota > Metazoa > Chordata > Actinopteri > Esociformes > Esocidae > Esox > Esox masquinongy. The sequence goes on from JACXGI010002847.1 coordinate 25,725, forward strand.
TATAACAAATTTCACCCTATTTCTAGTGCACTCCATAGGGTTCTGGCCCAAAGTAGTGCACTGTTTAGGGAACAGTGGGCCATTTGGGACATAACAGGTAGTACACCTGTTTTTTTTTTGCTGTAATCACTTTGAATGAGGGGTCCCAGTAAGCAAATTGGGGGGTGGTGCTCCCTTCTCACTCAGTGGTTCTCAACCTAAAGTCATTCAGAAACATCACTTGAAGTTCCAATAGAGACATCTTGTGTGGATGGGGTAATAATGCATCTCGAATCAAGGGGATAATCGCACCGAACATGGCGTTGAAATGTCGGGTTCATTTTTGAATAAGCGCTCCATCTCTGCGCGTGACTGTCATCCAAATTCCCGGCAATGAGCGCTTCGTAAATGAAGGAGGAAACTGCCAGTTATGCCCTTCAGAGTGAATGGCCCATGTACGGTATTGTGATTTCAGTGGACTCAAATGTTATATGTGATGTGGCGTATTTGCTTCCTCACGTACACTATAGATTAGCGCAGCAGTAAACTAGAACAGGAACAAAATGTATTCAGTATTTGCACTTGAAAACAGATGTAGAAGCTACCAGTGTTGATAAAAATGTTGCTGGTTGTAGCTATATTAACCTGCTTATACATAAATCCATTTTCTGTGGGCTACATGTCAAATTCCCCAGGACAACATCTGTTAGACACCTACAGACAAAGAGAATGGCAAGCAGGTTGTAAATATTCATGTGTATCTGACTGGCTGTCAGTTCTGAATCCCTTCTCCGGTTGCCTCTCACGACATTCCCTTTGACTGACCGCTCAGACACCTCTCTAACCTCAGTTATGCGAGCAGAGGGGCCCTTAAGAAATCGTCTTATTTTTCAGCTCAATACTGCAGGAAAACACAAAGGCGTGAAGCTAGCTGACTTTCATTGATTACAGATTCTCTCAGGTTGGAACCTGAATGCTTCAAGCCGCAAAGTATTTTCTACATTATAATCCTACCCACCTGTAGTCTGTAATCTACCGGCCAACCGTCTGAGACACCAAGTATCCGATCACACCAACACTGGTTCCAATGGTAATGCTGGGATTGAGAATATTCTAGGTCTGTGCTTCATGGCAACTTCTAACTCCAGATCTACAACCATTCTGGTCAGTACCTGAGCAATACCCTGCCGTAAGCAGACGCTGGTGCACCTACTAATAGAATAAATAGCACTCTCCATATGGTCAGCAAATCAACTAGCTGCCCCTTTTGCAAAGATCTGTATCTCAAGCATTGGGGCAACATATAAATCTGTCTTAATGTTCAGTGTTGACTGAACTCATGTGTAGGGATCCAATAACCTGCAGCGATGGAGAAACCTCTCATGCTGTCTCATTTCCGTCCTTCGTGCACAATTTTTTTTATCTGTTTTAATCTTGTGAATATAACCACAGTGTTTCTCCTCAGCTTGAAGGCTGCCATGGGGAAACTTAAATCCGATTAAAACATAAAATAGCTACTGCCCCTAACATGAGCAACACCTCAAGGCGTGTGTTTTTTGTTTTTTTTTAACAATACCACTACACCTTTAGCTAACTCCTCAGGGTGAGTGTGTAGTCAGTTTACCGTACTGTGTATGTACGGTGTACTGTGCTCATCCCCATACATGTGATAGATACAGTACATCATAATAGTCTACAACAACCCACTGTCTGCATGTACTCTGTGCTGCGTTATGGTTGAATATTTATTTCTGATTGGCTTGAAGTGCATTCAAGAATGGTAAATGTCCATGGTTCATTGTTTTTATATTGAGATCCTAATCAGTTGCTATCTAAAATGACCATAAACAGATATAGTGCATAGCCACAGTTAAGCAGGGCTGAAAACTATGCGCTACTGTACAGGTCAGTTGTCTGGTATCTCAACCCATTTCACTTAAATCAGGACATGAGTCATGAGCCAAGTGATCATTGGTTAAGAAATAATTGGGCCAAGTGATCATTGGTTAAGAAATATACTCTGAATACAGGTTGTGTAAAAACAAAGACAAAAAGTATACATACTTTCAAGGATTTTAATGTTTCAGAAAGGTGTTAAACTGTGATGCAAAATAAAAAACGGGATAAACTGTGACCACCCTCCACTACACCTCTGACTGAGATATGAAGTGTACCTGCTGAAAAGAAGAGAAATGGAACCATTTGTCCTTATCCTCTACGGCTGATTCTTCCCACGTTCTGCCAGATCCAACTCTTAATTGCCCCCAATAATCCATTTGAACAGAAACACGTCTAAACTGTGATGATGGAGGTCTAGTCCACTGTTTGGTATGTGAATCAATCAGACATTGTGTAGCTAACCACAAATCAATTGGTATTTTTACCCCTTCGTAGAATTATTTTTCTAGGTTGATTTCCCAGATGGCATTGTTATCATGGAGAAAAATGACTTTGTTAGTTCAGCTGAAAATCAATAGTTAAAGAGATAGCACAAACACAGGCTAGCTATCTATAATTATTTTTTCCTTTTAATTATAATATGCTGAAGAGGAGCAAGCCGAGTTATGGTATCTATAGGCATGGATAAACGATAATCCTCATGCATACAATATTGTCTCAGGCCCTGGCGCAATGTATGAGTGAACTGGCTATGCTCAATATTTTCCTTCTGGGAGATTTGCTTAACATCACTAGTAGGGAGTTTAGTGTCCTGTCATTTTGATTTATGGTTGCCGTAAATGCATTAATAAGTTGTATTTTAATTCGCAGTTTCTGGAAAGTTCAGGTTTCCTTTCAAAGATCTCGTCTGCCATATGTATATTCCATATCCCATATATTTCAATGGGGATTTCAGTTCAACGATTTTAATAACATGCATGAGTTGCTAGCCATTTATGTTTTAAAGAAAGAAATAGTTGTAATTATTTTTTTCTCCCTCCCACATTCTCCCATGGCATTAGCAAGCAATCAATTGCCAATTGCTTTTCTTCAGGATCCTGTTGAAAGTCAGACGCTTTAAGGAATCGGCCCCAAACGACCTCTTTAGCTGTCCATTCATTTTGTCATTCCGAGCGACAAAGAATGAAGTAGTGGGTACAAATAATAAAGATAATGTTCGTTGAGTAATGATTTCCCTCTTCTTACTTGTACTCTGTTATTAGTTGGATCAGTATGGTGGCAAAAATTACCTTTATTTTCACTTAGAAGGAACATTAACCTGATTAATTTCAGCATGGTGTGGAGGAAACCAGAGGATTTCAGCAATTTGAGGAGTGAAATCAATTTGTCCTAATGTGAGGCGTCTGGCCGCGTGGGGTATAAACAAGCATGAAATTACCCTCTCTGTCTTCTCCTCTAATCGGTAAAGAGCAGCAATTGGCAAGGCCCTTGTGCAGGAAATGTGGCCCCCTTTGGCCTTTATTAGAAATAGAAGAACTTGAAAATGGAATTCTCTGTATCTGTAGACTATTTACCTTAATCTTATTCAAACCAGTTGTGTTGTTGGCAATTGGGAAATCAATTTAAAGGAAAATCTTTAAAAAAAAATCTATTTAGTCACAGCAAAGTTATTACTATTGTTGCCATTCTGCTTGTAATGAAGTCATTGAAACATGTTTATCAGGAAGATCTGCCTTTAAGGCATAGCACTGGTACATTAATTTCAACTACATGCTCATACCCTATGGAGTCTGCCCTCCAAGTCCTCCTGCTACTAACATATGGTTCGCCTCCAGAATGAACCTGAATACATATTGTGCATTATGTCCTCATAATGCAAATTCTAACTGGCCTTCAGATTTGTCAACAATTTCTAAATCTCATGTAGATTTTGCATAGAGTTGTGGCCTAGGGTGAATCAGCTGCTGCCTTTGGTGCACATTAGCTGCGGCAGTGTGGGTTCAAATCTAGCCTAAAGCTCTTTAAGCAAAAAAAATCTTTCCCCACTGTAACAATCAAAATAAAGCAAAAAAAGAGAGAGATTTGCATAGAGTATATACATTTAGTTGTCACATTGATTTAAGTCTATCTGTGCTCAGCTTGGTGAAAAGGGCCTGAGTAGCTAATCTCCTGAGGGAACACAGATCTGGCCAATTGGAGTAATTAAAACCATTATTTGTACATGAAGTTAAGCCAAGCGTTAAAGCATCCAAATTAAAAGGTGTCTCTGAAGTACGATGGTCTTCAGGGGCTTCAGACAGAGACCTCTGGATCATGTTCTGCTCTGCTGCAGGTCTTTATTAGGCTCCTTATTACATCCCAGTCGGCAGTGGAATGAGCAGTCAGATATTTGATTAATTAATCAATCAATCAGCGTGGGATTTCCAATGCAGAATATCCAGTACAGAAATCTAAGTATTTAAAATCACACAACAACATTCGTGCTTTTCTATTCTATTCCTGTGGGAACGTTGGTTCCTACAGGCAAACATTTTAATGTTGTCCTTTAGGCTCTGCATCTGTTCACGTGATATGTGTTCACACAGGCAGCCCAATTTTGATCTGTTTTCCACTTATTGGTATTTCAACCAATCACATCAGAACTTTATTTTTAACAATTAGTGAAAAGTCAAACTGGGGACTCATTCAGCCATGTTGCAACATTTGGGAATGTTAACATATAAATATCTTAAATATCTTATAACAAGACATGCTTCTCTGACAAGAGCCGACTGTCAATGGAATTTCAGTGTTCTAGAGTTACAGTGGAATGTGTCCCAGATCTTAAGTTAATCTGTTAGTTAGTTAAGTTAATCTGATTGATTGAACGACCAATTCATGAAAAAAGATCCGAATCGGGCTCTCTGACCAAATGCAGCCTGGTGTCACACATCTCTAATAGGATAAAGACAAATAGTAGAACATGTTCCTCATGGGCAGTCCACATCTGTAGTGTGGACCGTGGTGGGTGAGAGATTGAAGGCCAACCAGAGGCTCCATCCCTCCGAGGAGGTACTGTGTGGGAGAGAAGGCTTTAAAGGGGGCCCTGTCCTTGGTCAAAACTGGACACCTGAAGTCACCATGGGAGCTGAAATGGAATGAAGACTAATGGAGCAGTTCTTTATCTTGTGGGCGAGCTGCAGCTCTCATCCCATAGGCTTCCAGCAGTTCCTGACGAAGACAGATGAGCACTAATGTGGACGGATTCTGGGCTGCACGGGTCATCCCTGACAGGGCCAGGGAGAAAGCATCACAGGTAGAAAGCATCAGGCCGGAGAGAAGCTCATGTCCTTGGACTGCCGCTGGTCCGGGCTCGGCATCTGTAGGGATGGAGTCTAGCTCTGACTGATTGGCGATGGGAGGAAGGACATGACGACTTGCCCGTGTTTTTCATCTCCGGTCCTGAGCCAGCGTCTTGATGGATGTTCGTACCTTTCCCTCATAGAGCCCGGCCGTGTCGGTGGATCAATAGTTGTGGAGCGGATGGACCTGGAGAGGAGGGATCTCATGAATGACAAGCTGCCCACACAGAGGAATGATTCAGTCCTAACCTGCCCTGGACCACACGGTGGGTAGAGTGACTGGTTCTATGATTACATGAGGAACACACATGTCACGCAGCAACCCTGAAACCCATCACTCCTCGGAGAGTTCGTCTGCTTCCAGACGAGAAGAATGTGCACATACTTCAAACGAGTCCCTTCCCCCCAATCCTCCCCAGGCTCGTCCCTTTGCACTGCCTTCACCTTCTGCACATTTTCTGAGTAGCGGTCTGCTCTTGCGTGCGTTTATTTTTATGGCTTCTCGTTTATTTTCTTTCACCCAACTTCCCGTTTGTTAATTAAAACAGTTTATGTGAGAAGGTGCTGACACATGTTTACTTGTGTTGAGGAATGAAGACTCGTGACTCATGGTAATGGTGCCATCTTTCTGTTCAGAGCAGCTCAGAATTTAATTGACACAGGAAGAGACTTTGCAGATGGCTTAATGTTGCTTATGAATGAATTAACAGATGCCATTTGAAGAATGCAGACAATTATAACCTTTCAAGGAGACAAATGTATTGATACTGTACTACTAATCTCTACTGCAACGACTAAGTGTTCGAGTGAGTGCAAAATAACTTGCATCTAAACACGCATTCTGTAAAGTTCAATGGTGCTGTGGGTAGTATTATATTAGAGACGTCCAGTGATACTGAAGGACTGTAAACATGACTTTATATGACAGGACATAGGAGCCATCGTTGTAGATGGAGGACATACCCTTTAGTCATCAGGCCAGTGCTGTTTTACAACTTGTTTAACTGTGCAGCGATAGAGTGTGTAGTCAACCACAGAACTTTTATACATGTGTAGAGAAAACAGAATACCTCTTGCAACTATGTATGCTGTTTAAAATTCTCTGAAATCATTCAATTATTATTTGATAGGATATTGAACATTGTTTATGTATATTTTGTGTATATTTTTGTGTCATAACATGGATTGCTTCTATTTAAACATATTGGACGGATTGATGGGGTTTCAGTTCAGCCATTACGCTGATATTCAAAGGGAAATGGTGTGCAAGCAGGAGTTAATGTGCAGATAAATATTTAGCAATCGCTCAAATAAGCTGACTGTAATCTGATTTTGTTTTAATAGCGAATGCTATTTGTGGTGGTGGAGGGGTATTCACTTTAAAGACCATTTGATATTTATAGGATTTCACTAATTAAGGAATGTATTGCATTAACAAGCACATGATTGTGTAGTCCAGCTTGTCATCTTTTATTTTGGAGCCAAATTCAGACTTGGATAATAAGTGTGTTTAAATATCTGTTGAATGCAGTTTATATTTTACCCTAATTTCATCTGATTTGTGATTATAGCTTTGCCTCATAGCTACTCTGCAGCAGGTCAAAAGACAAGACCTGTTTCTTTCAGGCATGTCTTGTCAAGACGTTCTTTTTCTTACCATACTGCGCCCTGAAACCAAAGTTTTCGCAGGGACACATGCATTGGAGAAGAACGCATTTCCCAGCCAAAAATCACAATTGAGCTTCACGCGCACCAAACCTACCACAAGGAGTCACCAGAGAGTGACGAGGCAGCCATGCCTGAAATGACAGTTAGACTATTAGACTGACTGACAGTGCAGAGTCAATTTGTGCTGCACTGCCCTGGATCAGATCACGTTTGTGGTATGCTGTGATCAGGATTCAGACACCTGGCCGTAATTATGTAGTTGCCCTACTTGACCACTGCACCACTTGAGGGCCCACAGTTGACACTTTTCAATAGCCTTATGATCAATAAACAAGACAGCTCTTACATACATCATAATGATTATTCCTATTTAAACATATTCCTGATACATTTATTTTTGACTTTTATTTAACCAGATAAGTCAATTGAGGACCAATTCTCATTTTCAATGAAGACACAAATGGATCAAATTCCAAGATGACAAGACTCCGGGAACCACATGAATAATGTAAAAAATAAATGCCACTGAACATTTCAGCAGTAACCTTCAGGAGGCCTATTTCACAGTTTTCCTGAGCAGCTCTGTTATGTAACTTACGTAATGGTTGTAAGATGTGGACCACAGTTCATTCACAATCACCACTCTAATCCATCTGAACAGAGCCGATGGAAATTCAAAGATAGGAATGAACACCGGTACGAGGTTCAGTATTGTGCTTTGCCATGTTTGGTACATCAGGTTTCACTTGGTCGGAACCTGACACATACTTTCGAATTATTGGCTCCTAACCATATTAGAGAGAAATACGGCTTAGGATACAGGGAGTGGGGCAACAGAGCGTGACAATCAAGATCCATTTCCTTTTACTGCAACCTTGTATACCAAGTACCCTATCCGATGTAGCCTTGTCAGTCTCGTCACGACTTTGTGAGAAATGACAACAGGAGCATCGTGTGGTGCATCGATCTCCCCTCCCAACACCTCCAGTGTGGCTGATTTATCATTTTCCATTTTGAACTGGACATTTCAAACAAGTAACCGTATTTGAGATAGTGTCAAAAGAACAAAGCTCTGATGACAAAGGCTGAGTTGAGTTCACTCTTTGTTTGATGAGTCCTTTAGCGTTGTGAGAGATGCTGGAGGTCATGTGTTGTAGTTTTACTGGAAAACATCGGAAAGTGCAAACAGTCATAACTAATGTTCAGCGCTGACCTACCCTGCAGATATGTGAAAGGAAAAACACTATGTTACAATGTCCCTCATGAGGAAAGAACCAATATCAGAAGCTTGACAAAGCAGGTATGTTTTAGCATAGAAATATCCAAGACAGAAACACTGGTGTCAGGCAGTGATGATGAAGCTGAGCGCTGTTACTGCATCCCTGAGTGTGGGAAGCAGGTACACTTCATCCATCAACAGGCCCTAATTCAGCAATCGGATAGCAGGAAGCTGGGCTGTTTTCAGGGGTAACCTCACATTTGTCATGCAGATTCAGAGGTCCACTGTTACGATAACAAGAACAGTCTGAAAAGACCAGTTCAAAACAATGTATCATTGCCAGGCTGCAGTTAGATTTGTTTAAAACATGACAAATAAAAATCCAGTTGAAAATCAATGAACACAAATCAGAATTGTCCTGCGTGGCATTGAACACAACTGATGTACACCTGTTTACAGAAAATCTTTTCATAAGTTTTGAATGACAGATGGAAGTAATGGGAGTCATTCAGGTTCAAAGAGCCCTTGGATGTGAGTGGCTACCCTTTGGATCTAGATGAGATGAAAGACAGAGCTAGTACTGGACATCGCCATAAATCAAATGAGTGGGGTGTCTGACATGATGTTCAATTAGACTGTGAATGATGTCCTTGATCAGGTGCTGTAAATTAATGTGATGACTACAGCATCGAAAAGTCCCCAGAAAAATGACTTAAGTGCCGTTGATGACAGACATACGTGACGCCAGTGCACGCGCTTTCACACGCACACGCGTAGATCCTGTATATACATGCCCGGATTTTAACACATTGACATATGAACTCTTTATTGCCATGTTCATTTTCCTGAGAGTGTTGCATCTCTAACAACATTTACTCAAATCTTTGGCCAATTAACCTGTGTTGACCACCATCTCCATAATTCATGAGTTTATTTGCATGTTCCATTAGTAAAGGAATGGAGAAATGTCAGTAGTTGGCTTTGAGGAGGAAATGTTAGTTCAGGGAAAATGAATGCTGACTTCTAGTGAGTGGCATTATATTCCATGTCTAGACACTGATCTTATGTTCAAACTCCTATAAATAGTAATTAAATCCAAGGGATTTCATAGCAAACACTACAATGGTTTGCAGTATGACATATATTTGAAGTAAAAAAATTGTATATGATGACATTTAGAGAACATCTCAATCAGTAGATTTATGGCAGAGTAGATGTGAAGAAGGCACCCAACACACTGAAACATTATAGAAGGAGTGTACTGAAGATAAGACATTATTATTCACACACACACACACACACACACACACACACACACACACACACACACACACATTGGTTGCCAAGGTGAGGCACAATAGACTAATGGATTTCATTTATTACTCAGTGGAAGTGGAAGTAGCACAATTCATTTTAAAATTGTAATACTTTATTAAAGGTAGAAAATGTCAAGTTAATCTTTTGACTCCATGCACATTAAGTATTGTCAAAATGCATCATTACACAGAATAAAATGTTGAGTGTTCCCCATTGTGTATTCATCAATACATCACAAGCTATCCAGTTCAATCACTAATAATGAACATCCCACTGGCACTGTGTGAGTGGTGTTCCATGGCAATTCTAAAATGTTAATTGAAAATGCCTTAATATTCTACCTATTGTTGTGGCAAAAACAAATGAAAAACAATACTAATAAGCTGCTGTGTTTCTCGACGTCATAGGCGGATCGTAATATATATCAAGAAAATCACAAAATAAGTGAATAAACTAAAACAGGGCACTCATAACCACGTTCACACAGTGTAAAACAGAATAAGTTAGCCGAACTCAAAAGAAGAGACAGTTGCCTTAACATTTTTAAGTTAATGAAATTCAAAGTCAGTGTTCGTTGCCCTTTTATGTGAACTCTGGAGTTACCCATGACTGTATTTGTTGATGATAGAGACATGGTTATTGAAGTCATTCATTTTTAATCATTTGTCCTTCATGTGAGTTCCTTGACAAATATTATAAATGTTTAACTTTACCCACTTTTGATACTTTACATATCCAGTAAGGCCTTATTTTTAAGTCTTGCTTTGCATATTACAGTGACCAGAAAGACATCCTGATTTCTAAAACATCACAGCATGAATTGGGATATTTCGGAAAACTTATTCTAGAGTTGAACAACCCTACCGGCACAGCACTGGCCTTCAAAGAGATGGGTAATTCCTACAGGAATCAGGTTTCAGCATTGACAGCAAGATGGAATAGTTCTTTAATTGGCGCAACCATTTCAGTAGCAGGTTAACTAAATAACTAATTTATTGTAGATAATATTTGGTTCTTCGTGTGTCTAAGATGAATAAATTAGTAAATAAACTGTAGATCCAAAAAAATGAATAATTAAAGCCATTTCAAAATAACCTGCAGTACAGTCTGTTGGGAAAATCTTCTTTCTAAACATGTTAATAAAACACATATAAGTGACATAAACATTTTAAGTCATTAGTGACATTTTCACTTAGTATTTATTAGGATCCCCACATAGGGATTTTATATGTAATTCTGTATTTACATAATTAAGACCCCTTCAAGGACAAACATAATGTTAGGTCCTATAGAGTGCTGTGATCCTGATCATTAGAGGATGAAACTGCTAAGTTTTGGAGTATCCACTCAAAAACCAAACTCTGCCGCTTTTCATAGAACAGAAACATCAATTTACTTTTACCCGGACACTTCAACTCTTCAACACTTCAACTCCCCAATTTTATAAAAAGTGACAAATATTACGTAGCAAACTAAAATAAATGGTTATGATGTCCCTAGGATGTCAGTAAAAGTCCCCAAGTGGTTTTTATCTAGTACCTGGCTTGTCTGTAATGGTTGCAGCCTACCGAAGCAGAATTACAATGTAGACTCACTGATTACATGGCTGCAAAATGAAAATACAGTGGCATTTTAAATACATTTTATTGTGTTACAACATGAAATCAAAATGGATTTAACCCACTGTAAAGGCCTTCCTCAAAAATGGAGAATTTGGGAGAGAAGGGCACTAGTCAGGAATACTACCAAGAGGCCTAGGACAACTCAAAAGGAAGTTCCAGTCTTCCAGTGCTAAGCTGGGAGACTGTGCATTCAGCAACAACAGCTTGGGTGCCTTACAAAAGTGGCCATTACGGGAGAGTGGCAAGAAGAAAGCCTTTGTCGAAAACAAACTCTAATCATGCTATGGGGATTTTTCCGTCCGGGCCTGGAAAGCTTGTGAAGATAGAAGGCAAAATGGATGCAGCAAAATATAAAAAAATTCTGGAAGAAACTGGGGACTTGAGAGAAGATTAATCTTCCAGCAGGACACACAGCCAAAGCCACACTGGAGTGGCTTAAAATCAAAAAGGTCAGTGTCCAGGAGTGGCCCAGTCAAAGCCCCGACCTCAATCTAATTGAGAGTATGTGTGAAGAGTTGAAAATTGCTTTTTGCACAAGAAGAATGGGCAAAAATTGCTGTGCCCAGATGTGCAAAGCTGGTAGAGACACATGACTGTAATTGCTGCCAAAAGTACCTCTACCAAATATTGACTTAAGTGGAAAAATACCTCTGCAATCAATTACTATCTGTTTTTATTGGAAATTCATTTAGATTAATTTGTAGATTTTTCACTTGACTTAATTAATCTCTTTTGTGTTGATCAGTGGCAAAAACCTTTTGATTTCATTTTGTTACAAGTAACATGTGTAAACGTCCAAGGGGGGGTGTAAGAACAGGTCACAGGCAGGTGGTGTGGTTCCAAACACAAAGCGCGTAGGTTTATTCACAGGACCAGGAACAGGCAAAACTCGTGGTCGGTAACAGGCAAGGTCGATAACAGAAAAGCAGATCAGGCAAAAGTACAGGTGGGGATGAGACTAATAATCGTCGGCAGGAAAAAAACAGGCTAGAGAACTCAGTACACGTAAGGGCAATCCAAAAGATTCACATAGGAACAGGCTAAGTAGAGTCATAACAGACAAACAACACCTCACAACAAAAATGAAAAACGAACTGAATAAATAGGGTGCTAATAAGACACAGGACAAGCTGCATTCAAAAACAATGGACAGAAACCAAACAGAACAGGCTACTTTCAAGGACAACAGCAAAAACAAAACAGAACCTCACAGGGGATGAATCCTTTTGAGAGCCACTGTATATACATATCATTCACACTGACATAAGGGCTATGCCTCACTCTAAAATGATGTCTGCTGATACAGGCACCTGACACAGCAGGTGTTGCAAAGCAGTTTCTTAAGGCCTTGTTGCATCGTAGCAACACCTTAGCAGTGTCAGTAGGGTCAGAGGTTGGGAGTCGAGACATGCCCTGCAAAACGGGTCCTTTGCTGCTCAACAAGCCATTCTGTTTTTTTCATCGCACTCCCTCAACCGGCAAGTATTCGCCAGTACACGTGCTTGAAGAAGAGTGCATTCTGCAGCAAACAGCTAAATCCAACATAGCAAAAGGATTTACTGGAGCGCGTGTGTGTGGGGGGGGCAGCCCTGTCCGACATCCCAGCCCTCCACCCCAGACGACGCTTGGACAATCAGCACCGTCCTGTGCCTGAGCCCTAGGCACTGTCACTATGCCACAACCATTTAAACGGCTGGCTGTTTAAATGGATCACAGTGACACTCATGACCCTGGCCATAGTGTTTTCACTGACATGTGTGTGACGTGCGTTTATTCACATGGAAACGGCCTCAGTTAAGATTTAACCTCAAACCCTTGTGGTTCACAGCATAACAATATTTGAGCAACACCACAGATGACTGATTTCACTGTTATTTCTACGTTATGTTAAAAATACACCAAAGAAAAACGAATCGTGTTTATATTGTGATTTAGGAGTAACATTAAAACAGAGCAAACAACATCAATGATAAGGGAATCAGATTAAGTGTGTACTAAAACAGTTAAGACAGTGGACTGTTTTGTAGTGCTAAAAAGATGCATTATGGGTAATACATGGACGTTCTACACACGATGTGGAGCAGCACACTCCATATCCAAAAGTTGGGAGTTCAAATCTACATAAAAGTCCCTCTGAAAACATTACCATGGAACTGTTTATTCAAATTCTTACGTAGAAGCAATTTAGCGGACAAATTCATCCACAGCAACTTACAGTAGTGAGTGTATATACTTTGACACATAAATTGACACATACATTTCTTACTTCGTACTGGTGGGCCCTGTGGGAATGAAGCGTGCCATGCTTTTACCAAGTGACCTACAAATGACCATCATGCAACATCCCCACGACCATCATAAAAGGGCCCCTGGATTACTTCGCCCTTCAAAGGACCTAACGGGAATGCCAGCGAATGTCAGTAGGACGTCTGCATTTTGCGGGCTACCTACTAAGGCAAATGGGACGAAGAAATGGTCATTAAATCTTAACAAGCACCCTCTCCACGGAAACATGCTGATGAGTCTTAAACTTGGGTCTAAATATTATTATGACTCATTGAGAGGAAGTACTGTATGTGGCAATCAACCAAAGTGCTAATAAACGCAGATAGAAGATATTAAAAACCATTATCCAAAACAGATAAAATGATATGAATTCAGTTCTTTATGCTGATTGGCTAGAAATTCTTCGGAAATGATGGCGTGAGATTTCATTGGCAGACCAAGTGGACCATTAAGTTCTCCTCTGCTCTTCTCAAAACTGCCAGCTTGTCAGTTATTTTTGTTCAGGGAGAACTTCCTTGATCCTGGCTGTCACGTCTTTCCCTACCTCTGACTTATCATTCACTTTCATTATCTTCAACATGAACTCTGCACATTGCAGTTCCTCTCCTTAAAATGCAGCACAACAACAATAGTGAATACGTTTTATAACACCATTGTAGTAACTGAATGTTATTTTCTGGTTGCATCTTGTTGCTACCACTTCCAAAAAAACAGCCATGTCTATCTAGCATTCTCTAGTGAGAAATGATGTGAATCCACTGTGACAGCTTTGACAGTGGTGTGAGAGTTCTTATGGCATTAATGGAAGTGTCAGTATGTGTGGGCACGGTGAATCCCTTGGGGGGAAAAAAAGCTGCGGTAACACACGTCAGTGAGTTTGATCTCCTAGGTTACACTGATATTAGAGAATTCACTGAGGGAGATCTGGCTAAACCAACACTGAGGTAACTATCAATAGGTGCCCCACAGCGAGGGAATACAGATGCCGATCACTAACCCAAAACTGTGTCACAGCTATTATTACCCCCTGTTAGAAGTGGTTGGGAATATTATGTGCGTCAAATTGTATTGTGCTGCGCATCTGCCCTGTAACAGTATTCCTGTTAGGAGGAAAATCAGTGGATCTCCATAAAATGAGAAGTAGTGATAACGCTAAAACCGTAAAGACTAATTTAGAACAATCTACAGGAAGTTGGATTAGGGGGCAGAGGAAAAGTGCATATCGATTTTTACTTTTAAAGTAGGTTTCTACCTGACTGAAATACTATGACTCATAATCACCATAATACCTTGTGGGGCAACTGGAAGTGTCCCTTTAGGTGCTAAAACCAAAAGTTGACTTTTATCAATATTGGCTAAATATAAGCAAATAAGTTTTTTGGGGAGATCTAATTAAAGCGAACATGTTACTAACACAAACTGTTAAATCTTACTAGATTTACACGGTTGTCAAAACACAGAGCCGAAACACTGACTTTATTTCAAGCAATTCTAAAATTCTTTATGGAATAAGTGAATGGTGAAATGCGATAAGAACCAGTATCCTAAAAGTGTGTCTGTAGATCTGTAGCTCTGCAGATTGTCTACTGACTATCTGTAACATTTTAACTAACTATTACTAACCCTGACCTATATCCTAACCCTACATTTTATTCTATCCCTAACCTTAACCCTTACCCTAAACCTTATTCCAAACCTAACCCTAACCTTTGCAAGCAGTTGCTTATCAACCGATAGTTTGTTGATAGTATTACAATCTACAGAACATCTACAGATGGAAATTGGGACTCTCAAAATAAAGTGTAACCCCAGTATCACATTCTATCGCTAGGTTTTATGGGGATTATGGTGCGTTGACTATTTCAGTCTATTGCACTGCTGCTGGATTTGGATTCTCTGCGCATTGTGCAAAATGTATGTATTACAGTGGGGTTTTATAGGGGTAAATTAAAACAAAAACACAACTGGCAAACTGAAAATTTTTAGGAAACTACTTGTAAATATTCTTTTGAGCATATGAATATAAATAAATGAATGTAAATGAACCCAAAGAATAAGACACTGCATGTATTACAAATAATATTTTTTTATCCCCAAAAGCTCCTGTTGATATCATTTATTGTCCCTGTGTATTTCCTACATTTGGATTATATGTTTAAGGACAGCAGAACTCTGCGGTCACAGCCTCTTCTCAGGGACCCAGTGTTGACCAGAGAGGTGACTCTAATGACAGGAGATAAATCCTCAGGGTCATTGTCTCACCAGCGCCGACTGAGACCTTTGTCTCCTCTGTCCGTCCTGCTCCGGCCGGGTATGTACACGCAGACGCTTGCCGGAAGGAATGGAAGCACACGGTTGAGGTCTCTGAGGAAGTCCTCTCTAAGACACCTTATCAGAATCCTATCACGCCAGCCGTCTGTGTGCTCCCCACTAACACGGAGAGATGGCTCCTGCCATCCACATGCATTTCTAATGCAGATCCGTTCTGGATAGTGGATAAGCCCTATGGCCTCAGTTCTCCGCCGCGTCGTCATTCCCCCACGGAAGAGATGGCAACGCTTGACACGGTGGCATTTCGGACGTTCCAGTTTTGATACAGGTCCTGTGCTATAAATGATTCCAATTCCTCCGTGTCTCTAGAGGTGAGAAGGCTGGATTTCTGGCTGAGCTTTTCTAGGCCAGGGGACTGATTGGCATTGCGCCCTCTGAACTTGGGTGACTGTAAGTAATGCTGTGTGAGCTGAATGGTCAACTCTTCATTATAAAGGATGCAATCTGCTTTTCCTCTGTGATTGGACGGCCAAAAAGTAGAATAGATACTAATGTCTAGGCTTGGATTCATTCAATCTAACCATAGCAATGTTTTGCACAGTGTCTTCATATTCAGTGTACATCCCGAGACAGTTATTCTCATTTCAAAACGTAATCATATCCGGGGGCTAGACATAGGTTTTTATACAGTACACAAAACCAGCCTGTGTGTTAATTTGGCCATTGGAATAAGAGCTACTGTATAAATACTGAGATGCGGGTTTGATTGCACCGGGCCACTTCTCTATTGTGAGGTCATCGAGTCCGGATTCCATTTTGAAACTAATTAATCTACATGTACTATGAATGATAGTTCAATTTGTTCTGCACAGCCGACAATGCATCTGAATGATCAATTAAGCTTCTATCTTCTTTCATCAATCTGGCCATGCTGTTATTGCCTGTAATAAAGTGATGAATGACACAGGGACATCAGCTTGAGGGGAGTCAGTGTCCCTCTATCTGCATCTTTCACTGAGAGCAGATGAGCAACACCAAATGAAAAACCAGTCCAATATTTTTTTTTTTGTGATCTGTGAATGCCTTTGGCTCATTCATTTTGCACAATCACTTGAGAGATTAATATGTTTATTATCTCCATTATTCACTGTGCTACAGAAATTGATATGGCACATTATAGCCCAGTTTATTTTCTGTGCAAAATGTATATATTTGTTTTCATGATGACAGTAAAACAAACAATCAGGAGTTACAATCAGCCCCTCCTACAGTAATGGTAGACTTTGTAAAGACTGCAATGAGATACATACTTTTCCACTGCAGTGGTGAGTAAAAAATGAAGTTGAACCTGTAGGGGCTGTTGCTCATCCTAAAATCCACCCCCATTTTAGTCCAGGATCATAAATAAATCCCTTCACATGCACATTTCCTCCCCAACCGTCGTACAGATTTATTCTATGCTGATAAAATGAAGAAGAAAACCCGATCATTTGTATATTACCGCTTCCATGTCCCAGTGCACAGAACAAATATAAGCATCTGCAGGTGATTTATCCACAGCTTCCCTTGTCTGTCAGTTTCCCAAATGGCACCCTTGTCCTCAACTATAGTGCACTACACAATCACCAGAGCTGGCCAAAACTAGTGCACAATGTCAAGAATAGTGCGCCACTTGGGACATGGACCCTAGAATTCATATTGGATCAAGAGAAAAAAAGACCTGCACTCACATTCCTGCTCTGCTCTAAGAGGCTCTGTATGGGTGATGGATTGGCCCCCATTTCAATGCAAAGTTGCATACATTAACATGTGTGCTGTCTTTAAAAATACCTATCGTTATTTCCATAAATGTAATCATAGGAAGAACCAGTGTCACGGAACTGCTTGTTTTCTCGGCTGATGCAGCAACCATTTCTGAGCGTGCATTTTTCTTTTCTGCCCCTAAATGTGTCTCCTTTGTTATGTCCAACCTTTGTCTGTTTTCAATGTCTTGTTGGGGAATGTAACAAACTGTTGTCATATTTGTCTGTTCTCTTGACATCTTTCGAGAAAAATGCTTTAAGGAAACTGCTCGTTTACCTCTGAAGTAAACCAGGGCCAGTCCTGTCTCTTCCTAGCATGAGAGACTAGACGGTGATCATATTCCAGTGGCACTTATGGCAAGAGTAGGGATGTTAACCCTGGTGTCCTGGCTAATCTGGCCTTCATAACATCTTGACCGCCAAATAAATTGCGGCATCCAATTATCTCAATTATCTCAATTTTCCTGTCTCCTCCTCCTCCTAACTGTAGCTAAAATCAATTGTAAAATTACGGTAGGGACACAAACGTATGCGATCACTAATGTACGCAAGTAGATCTGGATAAGTTGTCAGCTAAATGACAAAAATATCAATGTTTGAGCATGAAAGTGCCAATGTCTAATCAACAGGTCTAAGAATACCACCAAAGTCAAGGAGTTCTTTACAAAGACATTGTTAATTGTGTGTTGTCGAGCCACAACGACTCCAGACGTGGAGCAGGTGAGTTCTGATAAGGAAGAACCGGCATATAAATGAGATTCCTAGCAGGGAGTACGGCTTTTCCTCCCCACCTCCATTTGTCAACACGTATGTGGCAGAACATGTCCCTCTTAGGGTTATTAAACTGTTAGACCTGTTCGACCAGGGATGGAAATGGGAGGATGGAGACGGGTGGGATGGAGGATGAATGGACAATCAGGCATGTTCAGAACCGGCTCTCCAACAGTGGCCTGGAACAGGCTGAGAGGATGGGGGAGGGGGGTGAATCTCATTTGGGCGTCATGAGGCACGTGTTCCATTTTGTGCAGACTCTGGTCTTTGAGGCCCAGTGACATTATCAAATGGATTGACATTTCCAATATTTGCTGTGCTCAGCATATGCCGATCTAACCTAGGTGAACCAAGGGCCTCCCTCCCCACAGCCCAGCTAGCCATGTGTGTTCATTTAATCATCTGCAAAGCAGTGAGATCAAACAGCCACTGCTGTCCAGACCTTTAAATATGCAGCGTACATTAGAAGGGAAGGGCCGGGAAAATAGAACCATGAAAAAACAGCAACGACAACATAAATTACAAGGACAGCGACAACAATGAATAGAACGGAAAGAACAGGCGCTTAACCCTCTGTGTGACGGTGAGGTGACGGACAGCTTCGTCATTTCCCGCTTTTCCCGGTTTCCCGTTGTTCACGAACACATCCCGGACTTGTCATGTGTCTTGTCTCTAATCATCACTCACACCAGGTCCCAATTCCATCATTAGTGTGTGTTTAAATGTTGCTCCTCTACTCCCCTCGTTGGTCGGTCATTGTTCCCTGTCTTCGTATGTTCACGGCAGTGGTGATTGTCGGTTTGCTGCAAAGCCAGCCCTTTGTTTTCGTTCAGTTTTGGTTGTTTGGGCTCAGTGTTTGTTTTTCTATTAAAATACCACATCGACTGCCACTCTGCCTGCACCTGGTTCCTCAGTCTCCACCACTACACCAATCATGACACTCTGGATGCTTCTGCTCCAGGCTGTGTCAGACAGTAACCTCACAGAGAATGGTTAGGATCCAAACTTTTTAGAGAGGGAATGTCAATAAATGTTTAATTTGGGTCCAACTCAGTAAGAACAGACACTTTCGTATTTAACCCTTTTAGTAGCTGAATGCTTCTCAGATGCAGCGGAACATAAAGGATCCGTCTACTGTCACAGCATTTATGATTGTTACTAGGGAGTTTTTCCTAGCCACTGTGCATCTATTTCGTGTTGCTTGCTCTTTTGATGTGTTTTATGTTGGGTATCGGTAGAAGTACTTTATTAAATACATTTAATTGATTGATTGATCTACTAATCCCCACATATGAATTAGTTTCGCAGGTATATGTGTAATGACAGGTCACGGCCTGTGCCGGGCCGGTCGTTGCAGTTCTATGTTCTGTGTGTTTCAGTTCTGGTTTTCCTCTTTCTATGTTTAGTCTCGTCATTGTAATTGGTTTCCCGTGTCTCGTTAACCCCTTGTTGAGTCCCTATTTATGTTCCTCCTGCCCTAGTCTTTCTTGTCTGTCACTGTTTCATTGCTACCTTCCTGTCCAAGTCCTCGAGTCCATTGAGTTTGATTATTAAAATAACATTTCTTGGAAAACCTCTGCGCCTGCAACCTGCTACGGAATGTGACAATATGATACCAAAGCCCATTGAATAGTTCACTTTTTTGGTATTGTGCTGTTTTAAATGTATTAAGCACAGTGTGTGAACATCAATAACAGGAAAGCAGACAGGCTGGCCAAAATCAACTATTTAATGCATTGAGAAGAAGAAATAAAGGTCTGATGATTAGCTGTCAGACCATAGGAGACCTCTACAGAAGACGACGGACAAAGAAGAAAAATAAATCCTAAAGAGCTGTACAACAGATCAGGAACACTGTCCAGTGGGGGTTTATGTGGATGCCTCTCGTCTTCCTCTCTCTGATGATGTAACTGCAGACAGCGCCAGCGGGCGGGGTGAGCGCTGAAGAGGACAGAAACACATCGTCGGCTCAGACAACCAAGCGCTCTTTTGGGTGGCATTTCATCGTGCTGCAGGACAGTGACTCAAAACCCACTTCCATGGTTAGCAGGGACATTTTAAGGGCGAAACGTGGGAAGATCTTGACTAACTGAGCATCCATTTCACATCCGGAGGAAAGCCTGGCAGAGCATCGCCAAGAAAGATACCCAGCATCAGGTGAATGTCTATGGGTTGCTAACTTCAGGTACTCACTGCATTCATTAGAATGTGACAGAGCACTGAACATGACTACTTTATTATACAAAATATGAATCTGCACAAATATTTTTGGCACCCCAGACATTTTTCAAATAAATGTGTATTCAGATATGATGCCTCATCAAAAAGGATTGTCATTGGATTTCCACAATTCTTTTATTTTATATTTTTTGTTGAATTTTTGGGTCTTTTTTTTATTGTTGAATTTTTGGGTCAAATCTTATTTTGTCTGACCGCAGCTGATTATTCACACTGTAACAAAATGAACAAATGCTGAAAGTCAATGCATTTGTAAAATAGATGACGCTTTCTCATTAGGATGACCCTAATTTGATTTTTTTTTTTGCTACTTTTTTGGGGGGGATTATGCTGGTCATGTTGTTTAATCGTGTTATATTTAATTCAACGTGCTGAAAGCCCTGCTGTACCTGATTGTGGTGTAGGCTGGGAGTAATGGGCTCTGAGCTAACAGGACTCTACTCAGCAGACAGTGACTCACTCACACATTATGCTGCTACGTTTAAATCAATAAATGAAGACATGACCCCCAAAAACAGAGGAATTACTCACCACAGAGTAGGTGATTGGAGAATGGGTTCAAATGGACACTTCAGGCCAGCGTCCACTCCCCAGTACCACGCTGTCAGCTGAAATCAAGGCCTGAATCGTCTCATACTTCTGCACAATTTATGCGATCATCTTAAGTTAAGCAGCTCCATGGCCCTTTGACCAGGATTATATGGACATTGTATCGAAACGAATGTAGAAATGTTGGTTTTCAACCACGTTCAGATATATAATGGTCTAGAATCAGCTGATGATTCTTCCCAGGAGGTGAACTCAGCAGAGCTAGGTCAGGTCAAGTAAAGCTTGTTGTTAAACACAAGCTTTCCAGTAGTTTCTCAAATGTCTTCCGATGTATATTTAAATCCTCCTAATGGGGGAGACACAGAGAGTGACAACATAATTTTTTTCAATTCAGAGACTAGTAGTGTTATCTTAACAGGGCATACGTGAGAATATACAGCTCCAAAAAAAATTGAGACCACTGCACCTTTTTCTTTCCTTTCCAAAAAAGTTGAAAAGGAAGGTTTTGAGTGAGGAACAGAAGGGTTAAAATTAAGAGACCACTGCAAATTGAACGCTTCTGTTCCTCACTCAAAACTTTACTTTTCAACTTTTTTGGTGCAGTGGTCTCTCAATTTTTTCCAGAGCTGTATTTGTCTGTGGTTATATATTGCAAGCCTCTACACACATTTGACTTAGTAAATAAGGTGTAGAACACAAACCCTGAAAACAGTCACAGTTGAACCATCTGCAGTACAGTGATATGTGACATCTATAACACATTGGCTGGAGGGTCTGTCTTGCCATTCTTCCTGGAGCTACTGCCATTTATTTATTCATTTTTTCTCTTTTATTTAATAAATTCTGGGTCTTATAATACATGAGTACCATATCAGCTGTGCTGTGGTGGACAGGAGCACAGCCACATGGCAGTTTGGCTGGTTGCAAAATGTTGAGGGGACTGAAGACTGGGAATCAGTAGTGGGAGAGGACTCCCCCCTTTGTGACTGAAGACAATAGTGTGTGACATGCAATGACAGCCTCACGGCTCCTTTGACCCCGAGAAAGAGAGAAAAAGATGACAACGTTTGTCCACTGAACAGCCCTTGGCTACAATTTACCGAAAGGACAACTCCTATAATGACAATAAATCTCTGGCCCAGCTGAAATGGAGCGTTAGTATACCAGAAAACTATTTTAGAAAAATCACGTGCAACTTTTTTGTCAATATAGTGATTCCCATTCCAGCTCATGCTACACCCACACTGTAAGGGCGAATGATGCACTTCTGCCTGTTGCTGGCTGTGTTGTAAATCTGTATTCCTGTTACAAGTGGCTAGTCGAACACTGAATGCTTTACCAATACAAATACTGAACCATCAGATTCAAGCACACCAGATTCAAAACTGAAGATTTTCTTTCTTGCCAATTCTACAAGCTATGGTGTGAAATAGGCAGTAGTGTTATAGGCAGTAATGTTATTTCACACTGTTAATGTCATCTTTGATGTTCTTTGGTGTAGGACACCTTATATTATAAATGCAGAGCATATTCAATCCCACTCCCATAGATAAAATAGAATGGTACAAACGTTTTACCTTGTCGGTCACCTTCCAAGTGCATCTTGTCACTTCTACATTTTCTTTATCATAGGTATTTTAATGTCAATATATTCAAGGCGCATAGAAAAAAAGAAAACATTTGATTTGTGAAGCATTTAGCCCTTATTATATTCTTCTCCATTACCCCTACCAGGGTCCCTAGGACAATGATGCAATGGTTGCATTGGGTTGGCTGTCTGATCCTTGCTCTGGACTACTGATAAGCCCATGAATGTTTCTTCTTCACAATTAGTGTGGATTAATGAGTACCTCCCAGATGATTTCTCAAAGGCAAAAACCTATGAAACACTATGATTGGTCCAAGAAACTGATTGGGTGTGGCAAGAACCAGTCCCACACTTCTCAGGCAGAACGGAGGTTGATTTCCATTTGTGTCGTCAGGCACAGTCTAGTGATACCCACCCTCATACAATGAAATATTAATAATTTCCATCAAAAGCTCAGCATAGCAGCCGTGTGAGAAGGATGCTGGGGACATCTGTTCCTGTCACAAAGACAGATCTTTGTACAAAACAAGAACAAACTCAACACACATTTAAATGCATGAAGAAAAAAAAAGTGTTTTGAAAAGTGTGTTTTGTAAAAACAACTGGCTCTTCAAAGATTCCCCGAGTCAATGCATTGGTTCTGTTCCTTTATGGTGGCAATTTTCTGGACAACCCAGGGGGAATGCAGAGATGATCAAATAACGCATTATTTTTTAGAGGGGAGGGATGAGTGGACAGCTGTGCATTCGGTGACAACTCGGATGTATGGATGCGTAGCTCATGGGAGATGGGGCAATAGAATCCGGGCAGTCAAAGATGCCTACGACAGAACCCTGCTGACATGGCCAGCAACAAAATATGAGCTATATCTTACAGGCTCACACACGCACACCTGCCCTCCCAATGCAGAGGTGGCCCATCCGTTCCCCGGCAATCAAGGTTGAGCTCAAGGAAACGGATCACATCGGTGTTGTTTGCTGATTAGACGGTGGTTGGGGGGGGGGCAGTTTTTCAGCAGAACTATAACAACCACATCATCATAACATCATCCAGGCCTTGTGTTTTTTCCGAAGCATTGTTTATGCAGCAGACATTTATTTTGGGAGCAGGGAGTCAGGGAGGCCGATCCATCATGAAGCCGCAGTTAATAAAATTACAGCTCACCACCAACCAACTGTGCTCTCACACGTCCCCTTGATTCATCACCGGCAGCCAGCCGACTCCTGCCACACCCCATCAGTCTTGGCCACTGAAAACCCCTGGTCTGAGGGAGAGACCCAGACATTGGGGAAATCAAAGGAAAACCCGTAATGGGATTTTGATTAGCAACCGCTTTGCTGTGGCAAAGCTTCCCCCTGCGGTCCTGGTGTGACAGTACAAAATGAGGGTCCGTCTCCAGTCCTGGGTATTGGTGGCTGATGGTAGCACTGTCTGACCAGGGGGCTGCTGCCACACTTGGAATGTGGCTCCAGTTCCATTGACGGAGGATGAGGACGGAGGTGGTGAGGATGAAGAGGGCAGCAGGCAGGCAGGGAGACAAGACAGACACGGTGGTAGACAGGCAGCAAAACTTAGGCAGGCAGGAACAGAAGAAGATAGGAAAAGAGGCAGGAGGGAACAGAGGCTGGAGACAACAGGGGCTGGAGGGAACAGAGGCGGGAGGGAACAGAGTCGGGAGGGAACAGAGGCAGGAGGGAACAGAGGCAGGTGGGGAACCGAGGCAGGCAGTGAGGCAGTTTCAGAGATGCTGCAGCCTGAGGGTGACCTACAGAAGAGGACATATGTAATGCTGACAGGCCAATAAGCAGCCAATGCACCATCATCATCAACAGCAGCGGGACGCAGCCCAGCATCCCCCTCCTGAAGCAGCAGGGTAACGTCCCTACATCCTCCCAATATTTCAGATCAACCCTCTCTTTGCCGTACTGTGTACAGACACTCAACGTCACCACCTACTGTAACCTGCTCTAATGCTAATGGGTATGATTCCAATCAGCAGCGCAATATACAATGCTTCAACACAGAAGGTCAATGGAACATACAACCTGTAGTTTTTTACAAGATTGTGATGTGACATAATTTATATAACAGTTTAATTATCATAGCCAAGGGGGAGAAAGGGGAATTAACGATGAGTATCACCATTTGTTGGGGTAAATGGCAGTAATTGTCTTGTTTGAAAATTAAATGTGGATTTTGGACAAGGAATGAATAATATAGCAGTTGGAGGTGTCACATTAGCATATTGTTAATTTCCAACCCAAGATATGTTAATTTCAAACATATTTAGGTTGATTCATCCACTTCGTTTTGCTCCAGAGGTGCCAAGTGTTCTGTAATTCAGCCTTGAATATTTGTATGCCATGATAGCATTTTCATTACTCACTATTCAACAAAACATCAATAGACTACTTTTGTATTGTCCATAATGCATTGCAGTAATGTAGCCAAGACTAATACTAACAAAGCTGATACTCAGCTGAAGTCCCT
This sequence comes from Esox masquinongy, assembly GCA_016801175.1. Classification (NCBI taxonomy): domain Eukaryota; kingdom Metazoa; phylum Chordata; class Actinopteri; order Esociformes; family Esocidae; genus Esox; species Esox masquinongy. Next base: position 50,765 of record JACXGI010002847.1, read on the forward strand.
TGAACTATATTTTCAATTTGAAAGAGGTAACACTGAGCAGATAAACATTGTCAATTTTTCATGTTTCCATTTCCCGGCATAGTTTAGTGCTGTCCATAATGTTTGAGTCAAAGGCCCATTATTAAGTTATCATTAAGTTGTCTTTATTGTTCCTATATCTATGCACCCCACCATTGTCTCACACATAAAGAAACTTGCATTCCAGTGTCTAACAGCTTGATTCCTTAAAAAAACTTAAATAATTTGATTGCGTTGGTCTGGGCCTGGGAATGTCCTTTCTCTCCTCCTGCTGTTTAATGTCACAGTGGGAAAAAGGCAATGACCCAAGGATCAGCACGACTACAGTAAACCGACAGGGAGGGAATTGTGGTGCTGAGTGTATTGTCCCCAAAATGTCATACTGGAAGAACTTTAAAACAATTTAACTAAGTTATACGGGGACCTTATCTCCAGAAGACAGTGTGATCTGGATGTTCGAGGCTGTTATATCATTAAATATAGAACAATCCATCATGTATCATCTGTTCAAATAAAAAGGTATAACTAATGGGATTCTTTTTCTTAAGACATCGATCTCAGTCATTTGTAAAACAATTTCCGCAATGGCTTCGAAATAGGTTATTTTCAAATTGCTTAGTAAGACAATATACACAACATGATCAATCATAGAGAAACAACATTTTCACTTGGCAAAAACGGAATGGTTAAAAGACCTAATGGGTCTTCTAATGGGTGACTAATCAAGTGGAGCTTGTATGAAGTGTTTATCAGTCCAGCGTACAGAAGAATATGCTGCCATTCCACTGCTGCCAGTGACACAAAGACAACCCCTTCTATAAACAGCTCTGATACACAGTTCACCTTAGTGTCCTCTCTATGTAACACCAACAGTGTAGTGAGATTTAAGATTCCAGAACCTGAATATTATCTTTATATCTATCTTTAATATCTTTGGTTCTAACAATCAGAAACCTTATTCCCAGATTGGAGAGGGAGTGGGTTGAGGTGCAGCCACAACAGTTCAATACCAAATAACAGAATTAATGGATTTCCAATCCTGGAGTCATTCTGGTAATGACCGAAGCGGTGTAATTCAAGGTGTCGAACACGAGATTGCACTCTCAGGAGATAACTTTCAACTCCACCCAGGTGGAGTTGAATCATATTCCAGAGGTCCCCACAGACTGTCTCTCCTTACATTCTTTAGGAACACTTTAAAGGGACATTAATCTTCACTCTGTAGTCATATCATCCGTCCTGCCCTTCCCCAGTAGATTCAACATTTTACCGTAACGACATCGCATCGAGGCCTCTGCAGACATTTAGGATCCACTTCAAAAAAAATAATTATTTACACTGGGCAGAAGGCAGGTCGTTTATCATAAACTCTTTTTTCAGGCCTATAATTACAGTATCATTTGGGACACATTTGTTTCTGAGACGGAAAATGAAAATAACTGATTGTCCTCACTGCCAAGAATTTTTATTTAATTCAGCCCAGTGAATGATGAAATACATTGCAGGTACTGAGGACTTCACAGCTTTCAACATCTTCTTAACTTAAATCTCTTCCTCTTTCACACACTTCACTTTCTCCCGCTCCTCATCTCCCTCACAGCTTGCTCTGAAAGCCTTTTACCTTTTCAGTGTTTCACAACTCCTCCTTTTAGTTTTTTTAACCCCGTCAAACTCACCTGATATTACTCATTGAGGGCTTGATTTATTAGTTAACAAGCTGAATCGAGAGTGCTTGTCCAGGGCTAAAACAAATGTGTGCTGCTGAGATTACCTGAGGAGTTGAGGAACACGGGTGACCCGAGCTGACTGTCATGTCTGCATATCCCTGGTGTCTGCTGCAACACCCGAGGTGTTGCATAGCAGACGAATGCTAATTCGCTCAAGGTGGCTACACACTGTGTACCAGTTCAGCAGCCTCTGACAAACGTAGCAACCGCTTGTCATGTGTACTGTGTACTGGGGCCCAATGGCCAATTGACAGATTTGTCTCCACTCCATTTTATTGCATGCTGGGAAGATAATGTAAGCAACAGAATGTTCAAGTCTTGTTTTATGCAACGGTATCTCTCAGGATGTACATTTGTATGGAACTATTTTGTAAACCGCAATTTCATGGAGTATCATTATTTGGGACATAAATTGGTGCAATTATGTTCACTGCCTACATATCCCCAGGGCTATTGGTCCGTAATGACTTGCTGTTATGTTGGTCCTTAACTTTGATTCAAATGGAAAAACCCCATTTATGGTTAGCAGTTAAGATTAGGTAATGGTTATGGTTGAGGTTAGGCATCAGAGTTCTAGCACTTTGATTAGGATGAAGAATAAGGGCATGTTTACACAAAAAACGCCTGTCTAAACAATACAATTCCCCCCAGAGAAAAAAATTATTGTTTCTTGATGGAATCAAATTTGCAAAAACAGAGAAACACCTGTTTAAACAAGATAATTCCCCAACAAAAGAATGTGTTGCCTCTCGATGGAATCAAACTTGCAACAATCAGACTGAAAGTGATAGCACTGCTGATATGTTCTTACTGACAGAATAGCATTTTCCAAAAGAGTTACATGTGCACGTAATTCCTGCATTGAAGCGTTGGTTTTCCAGGGAGTTTCTACCGAAAACAATGGCGACTAATATGTTACTGAACATCCACTTAATTCTGTACTGATGTATATTTTCTTATGCTAAGTTATTGACCCTATAAAAAGCCAAATATCAGCTTGTTTTACATTAAATCGTTAAAACAATACTTTTTAAGGATTAACCTATCCACCCCTGTATTCAAAGTTCTGTTTTTGAATTCAACAGCTGTTACGGTGCTCCAGCCCCTTCCTTAGCTTGGAAGATGGCATGGAAGATGCCATGGAAGATGAATGATGTTGACTGAACAGCTAAGTCCTCCTTTAATGATATTTTACATTAGTTGAAAGACACATACAGGAAAGAAAAGAAAAGTTTAGGGGTATTTTAGCACCATGTCGTCTGTGACATTTATGTTTATTCTGGAGCACAATCATTGCTTGCCAAGAAGCAATCCTGTGTATATTATTAAATTGGCCCTAGGTACATGTCACATTTGTTTCCTCTGATTGCAGCACCTGTCACAGGTGGGGCTATTTGGAAAATGATTTAGGAGCATTCAGACCCACTTGTCTGTGACAGTAATGTTTTGGCATTCCCTTCGAGTTTCTGAAAAGCCTCATAACTAAAGGATGAGCAAAATGAACCCAAGCATCTGGCAAAAACTGTCGGACTTCCTATGCCATTTTTGGCTGACAGATACATGCACGCCAAAGCAACCTTGACCTTTTGCGCGGCACATTCTAATTTGGTTTGAAAGGTAATTGGAGAGATGATGGATGTCTTGCTCTTTTATTATGTTGATTCATCCACTGAATCTCCAACTGTCTGTCAAGGTATCTTTTTAAAATGGTCCATCACCAGGTCTGAATGGTAACGATCCTCTTAAATGGCTTTAATCGATGCTTAGAGGGGAAATAAATTATTGAGAGAAAAGCTATTGAGGTCAAATTGTTAGCAGAATCACTCCGTTCCTCCCCGCATATCACCAGCTTCTGAAACTTAGACTGCCCGGGGAATGTGTCCATATGACTCTCAATCTACCATACCCTTGCAGGAGTTCAAGTTCACTCGGGCCATTGAAACAACACGCAACAATGAAAATAGATCAATGAAGGCCTCCTGGTTGATAATAGCAACCTCTAGCTGTTACTCACTAGGAGTTCTCAAATGAACATCATTTTATATGGCTAAAAGCACTGCACTCAATTTCCCATATAGCCTAGTGATGGCTCTGCTGTGCGGCCTGTAGTGGCAAACCGACCCAGGACTCCAATAACCGATGACGGTGTCCTGTTTCCAGTAGTGTGGAAAATTAAGGCTGCCAGTGGAAGTGAGAAAAATCTGCTAGCCGTCCTCTGAATGAGTAGAGCTGCATGGAAGGATGTCAGCATTGTTGCTTGATAGCCGCGCCTCCATTAGCATAGCGTTTGGCTCCACTGTGGATCTGTCACAAGCACAATGTGTCATCTGTCTGTCCGTCTGCTGGGAGGGCAGGTGTGGAGCCCTTCAAGGTTGGGACAGACACACAGACAGGAGCTGAGAGGCAGGAGAAAATGGCAAAGAGGGAGGAGTGCTGACAGACATGACCCTCCACTAGGAGACTCTAGGGGGCTAGGTGTCTCTCGTCTGGGGGCCGGGAGGAATCCGACAGGGTGGAGAAATGTCGCTGAGACACATTGCTCCTGCCAGCATTCATGATGAAGAGCGTCAGCTGGCTCGGCAGTCCAGGAGGCTACGGTGTGCGTCTCCCTGTGCAAATCAGCTAAATTCATATTTTCACCAGACACAGGCGGATGTGTCACATTGAAAGATGGACAGACAGGTGACCTCCCGCGTAAACTTCCCAAAGTGGAGGGAGCTCAGTGTCACTGAAGGTCAAAGCCACTCCTACATGTTGTGTCTGGCACTTCAGCGGTACAGACGATTATTCAAATCCCAGACTTTGTTATTCATAACATGCCCGGAAAATACAAAGAGGAATAACTGTCTGGAATAAAAGTCTCTCTCCGTCTCTCGACTTTATGACTGGGCTATAAGAATTTGTGTGATTCGAGCTGCATAAGTAACACAGATTAACTCTTCCTCTCCGGGTTCCTTCCTTCCTACCTGACACTCGCGTACATCTAGACTAAATGGAGCTGGCAGATCCAAGGGTTTAATTGTGCATGCAGATTCCCCATCATTATGAAAGCCTGGGTGATTAAATGGCTGCTATAGTCAGCATGGAGGACATGAAGGGGAAACCCAAGAGTCATTAGGGGAAAAGAGAAAATGATTTTGGACCCTTGTCACGTCTGGGCTGTTTCACTACCCATATACAGTTAACAAATGGAGACCAACCGTTGTCTACTCCGGTGATCCACTCTTCTCAAGTCTGGTACCTTTGTCTGTAAGCATGCAACAGAACAGCACTACCGTTCAGACGAGATCCCTTCACAGTGGGCACATTTGAAATACTAAAGAATTATTGTGATGCTCCTTGTTAAATCTCCAAATTCTGTAATTAGGAAAACGTCTATTAACATATGGCACTTTTGGGAGAATTCTTCCATGGATTCTTCTATATGCATTCATTCACCGTGTTCTTGAGTACCAACTAACCTCACTTAACCATCTTTATGCAGAATTTCTGAACTCCAAGGGTTTATGCTCATGAAACACTGCCTTGTTTGGACCTCTTCAGAGAATCTGGATGAGTGAATCACATGCGGATACTGTCCTCTCTGTCTGACAGCTCAGGAGTGGGCTGTTTTCCCTGTTGTTCACAGTAGGCTGTGCTGTCACCCTCCCACTACAATTCAGTCCATACATGACTGCAGCTGTGATGCTGTTCATTTCTTGTTGTGCCTTTGTGAGGACATTGACTCTCAGCAACAACATCTTTTTGCAGCATCTGCTAAGTACCTTCTGTCAGTTGTTGTCATTTATGCAGCTCTGTTGGACCAATATCATCAGCTGTCAGGTATATCTCATCACTTGGTACTATCCGGTAATCTCAAACAGTACTCAAACAATCCTTAAAATAATGTAATCTGAAGAAAACTTCGAAAGCTTGTAGTACTATCTGATTTCAACTTCACACTCAGTGGATAAAAACATAACTTTGATGTATATTTTATCAACTGTGGAACTGCCTTTGATCATATTGGTCTTCAAAGCTAGGTTAGAAATTTACTGAAATATTCCTCACAAGGTTTTTTTGACAAACAGGGCCAATATCCTGAAAGAATCTCCTAAGCATCTTGTAAATAAAACCAGTTTTAAGATAAAAACTAGAAAAGGAACCAGGCAAGCCTAGTTCTGCCGGCCCGCCATTAGAAGGGATTAATATTGTTGCCCAAGCTGGATTCGATCAGCGGTTAACTATGGGACAGACTGTATCTTTAACCACTATGCTATTTAAACTGCGGGTGTGGGTCCACGTGATACGTGTGTAGAGATGTGGTGTCTGTTTACTTGCATTGTCAAACCAATTAGTTGAAACTCCATGGTTCCTTACATTAGTTAACATCCAAACCAACAACAGGTATAACAGGATCGCTACACTATATTCAACATGTTTAATAAGAGATTATTGTAGATGGCTAGCTAATAGCTGTACGGTACCTATAATGAAAACAATGACTCGAATCACTCTACAGCTGGTCTGTTTCTTTGGAAAACAAACCAACATTTGAATAGCTAACCACTACGCTATGTGAACTACGCTATGTAAATCGAAAACGAGAGTAATATGTTCGTCGCCGGTGCAGTTCGTCCATCGCAAGATAAAGCAAAGTTCTAGTCTATCCTGAACAAATCCTAATGCCTAATTTATTTGGTCCGTGGCGAGGATAAAACTCTGATAGCCTGCGTGACAGTCCATGTCTCTAAACACCACACTATTGAACAATGGGTAGACACTGCCGGTCACTCGAGCACTCAGTAAGAGAAATTCGCTCTTGGCCGGCTCTGCTGACGCAGTCCGGCAAAAAAAGACTTTCAGCTCAAAGTTTTAGGATGATGTTAAGATATTTCCCAGAAAAACCCTGAGCCAAGAGGAAAACTCAACTTCAACGTTTATCTCAGTGTGAGTAATCATGACAGTTTGAGATAACGCAATTGAAATCTGGTCGTGACCGACTAACGGTACATTCACACTATTCGCAATGTAAGCGATGGCTCAATTCATTTCAATGAAGGGAAGCGTGGCGAGCGAGTGGCTTGCGGGACGATGCGTGGGAGGCGAAGAAAAAGTTCAGATTTTCCAACTTCATGCAAATCACCCGCGCCTATCGTTGGGAACTGACCAATCACGGCATTTTGTAAAGGTGGTTGTGAAATGCTCTCCGTGCAATTAAAAGAATAAACAGAACTGATTTTGCGGTCCTTTTTAAAAGATGGATGAAAAAATTGAACAATTTTTAGTAGCAGTGATGGAAGCTATACGATTGCACGCTATTTGCCTATAGAGACGCAAACAAAAGAAAATGCAGTGTGGAGACAGGTGGCCGAGATTGTTGGTGCTTCTGGTGTCAATATTAGATACCTTAGATACCTGACTGGTGGCTACCTAATTCTAGCAAGCTGGTTTGCTAGCTAACATTGCAGGTTGTAAGAATTACATCAATGAGGCATATGAATTGAGTACAGATATATACAATGTAAAAATGTATTAAAATACGTTTCTATTCCAATTTTAACCATTGTAATAATCTGCCGTTGCTTCATACAAATGTGCTGTTCTTCGCCCAAAGACACACCCACAAGTATGCTACAGGCGAAGCACTCTGGGCGATGCTAGCGTTGGCTATGCGAAATTTTGCGAATAGTGTAAATGCACCGTTACAACTGTTCGCGAAATTTCGGATAGCCAACGCTAGCATCACCTGGAGTGCTTCGCCTGTAGCATACTTGTGGGCATGTCTGTGGGTGAGCTAGCGTCATAACAGCAGGTAAGTTGTGTATTAAGGTTTCAGCATAGCAAAGTTATGAAGGAACATCCGATTATTACAGTGGTTAAAATTGGAATAGAAAGTATTTTAATACATTTTTACATTTTATACATCTCTACTCAATTAATATGCCTCATTGGTGTAATTCTTACAACCTGCAATGCTAGCTAGCAAACCAGCTTGCTAAAATGAGGTAGCCACCAGTCAGCTAACATATCTAATATTGACACCAGAAGCACCAACTATCTCAGCCACCTGTCCCAATGCTGCATTTATTTATTTTTTTCGTCTGTGTAGGAAAATAGCGTGCAATTGTAGAGCTCCCATCACTGCTACTAAAACTTGTTCAGTTTTTTCATCCATCTTTTAAAAAGGACCGCAAAATCAGTTCTGTTTATTCTTTTAATTGCACGGAGAGCATTTCACAACCACCTACGCAAAATCCCGTGATTGGTCAGTGCCCAGCGATAGGCGCGGGTGATTTGCATGAAGTTGGAAAATCTGAACTTTTTCTTTGCCTCTCACGGATCCCACGCATCGCCCCAGAAGCCACTCGCTCGCTACGCTTCCCTTCATTGAAATGAATTGAGCCATCGCTCCCATCGCGAATTGTGTGATTGTACCGTGGTGCATTCACACTATTCGCGAAATTTCGCTTAGCCAACGCTAGCATCGCCCAGAGTGCTTCGCCTGTAGCATACTTGTGGGTGTGTCTTTGGGCGAACTAGCATCATAACAGCAGGTAAGCTGTGTTTTAAGGTTTGAGAACAGCACATTTGTATGACGCAACGGCAGATTATTACAATGGTTAAAATTGGAATAGAAACGTATTTTAATTCATTTTTACATTGTATATATCTCTACTCAATTCATATGCCTCATTGATGTAATTCTTACAACCTGCAATGCTAGCTAGCAAACCAGCTTACTAGAATTAGGTAGCCACCAGTCAGCTAAGGTATCTAATATCGACAGCAGAAGCACCAACTATCTCGGCCACCTGTCTCCACACTGCATTTTCTTTTGTTTGCATCTCTGTAGGCAAATAGCGTGCAATCTTGCAGCTCAGGGAATCCCATCACTGCTACTAAAAGTCATCTATCTTTTTAAAAAGGACCGCAAAAGTTTAATTCTGTTTAAGTTATTTTAATTGTACGGAGAGCATTTCACAACCACCTACGCAAAATACCATGATTGGTCAGTCCCCAGCGATAGGCGCGGGTGATTTGCATAAAGTTGGTAAATCTGAACTTTTTCTTCACCTCTCACGGATCCCACGCATCGCCCCACAAGCCACTCGCTCGCCACGCTTCCTTTCATTGAAATGAATTGACATATCGTCCCCATCGCGGATAGTGTGAATGCACCGTTACGTTTTAAAATGTAGGTTTTATGTGATATAGTTTGAAATATCCTCTTATATACCCAAATTATTACCCCTGCTAACTCTGCCACGTGAAAAAAAAAACTGCCACATTGAGAGTGTTTCAATGGAAGTACAATAAACTCTGTAATTACATGGAACCATTTTCAGTCAATATTATTATGTCAGTATTATTAATGATTTGCAATAAGAATAAATGATGAACAATGAACAACTATTAAAATAGCAGATGATGGGGGTAAGCTGAGATAGAGAGGAGTGGCGAAATCAGAGTGTAATGTGTTGAGTGTTTAAGGCAATTGAATATGTGGAATGGTATAATTTCCAACAAAAACAGTTTAATTTGTCTATTAACATGTCCAAGCCACATTATATGTGCAACTGAAACCCAGCAGCTGTCATATCATGGAACTGGGTTACACTATCAGGCATTATATGCTGTGTTTTACAGTCAAAATAGTGTTCACAAATGTTCCGATTTTTTAGAGATCTAAAAATAGTTGCAGTAAGGAGATCAAATTCAACAAAAATAGTGGAAGCGCATTTCCCACCAGGGTGTAGATTCCAATGGCAACTAAGAGTTACCCTCAACTACCGTATGCAGAGCTTTTACCAGCGTTAGTAACTGAAGCCACGGTTGTGCCTCGCCTATCCCTCAGAACACTTGGACATGGCTGTGTCTCTAAAAATGTTGTCTGGTGCAATATATCCTGGTTTCTTCACTTTTGGTTTGGTCTGTGGTTGGTAAACTTTCTATTATAAACAGGTCAGTTGTTATAATGGGAGTGAACATTCCATTGTCCTTCCTCTTGTTCTGCTCTGCTGTCTTCTAATAGGGTTGCATGACATTTAGTTTCTTGGTTATCCCTTTAGGCTTCTGGTCTAGTTGGTTATTGTTTGTTCATGCCTTGTCTTGTAATTGTAACCTTATATCAAGATCTTCAATGTTTAGTGGCATGATGCCTTGTTACCGAGCCTTAATTTATAATGTAATCAATAGTTTTTCAATGTGAAGTAAATGTATTTGCATATGATTCAATTCTCATACCAATTACCATCTGTAAACCTGTCAACTCGTGATTATGAGTTAGTTATTGATTGCCTGCATATGATCTTCCTGGAGTCAGATACAGGCTGTGCTCATTGATTTGATTATTACACAGGTCACATATGAGGTGTAGTGAATTCACCAACGGTATAGTAGTATGCTAAATACTCAAAATCATAAACAAAATAAACCAGGAAGGCAGAGATAGTTTATGTAATAAATGTTCAATACATTTCATCATTAGTGCTGTACAAATAAATTGAGGCAAATTATAAAGGCACACCTTGTAAGCACAAGAGCTACAGGTCATTAGATAATTAGATTTAAATAGGGGGTAACACACATTTTGTCATTCTGGAGCCATTTCTCACTAATGCACTCACATTTGTTTTCCCCTCTCCGTGACCCGGAAACAAATATGTGATTTGTTGAGAAGTGGCCCAAGAGGTCGTTAGTAGGCTTGTGGGATAGTCTCCTCCTCTGCCTGACAGCAGACTTTCATCAAGGATACTCATTTTTATCCTAGTGTAGAAGAGTTTGGAAATCTGACACACCCCTTCAAAAAAGCTATTTTGTTGCATGAGAAAATGCACGTTTGATAATGTGTACTGTTTGATCAAATATACTAACCAAAATCATTGTTACCATTTTACATATTAAATTTTAGTCAGTCCCTAATTAATTTTGCTGTCACATTGTGCTGTTCACAGTATGTAACAAACATTAACACTTTGTCATTGTAGAGAGCTGATATTCCTCACAGCACAAGACGAGACATAAGCAATGTCAAATCCTCAACAAATCACAGTGACTTCCAAGCCATTTCTCTGAAGCTCAGTCGAGGCTTGAACCTTGGTGCTACGAAATAAATAATTTGCCTGCTGCTCTACCTGGGAGACCCAAACACATTTTCATGCATGTTCATTTTCCTTTCATCCCCTCCTCAATTACTATGCACTTATAACTTTTTAAACAAGAACCCATAGAGAAGGAGAGAGGAGCCTGGATGTGAGGAATACCAAAGATGTTATTTTTTAGAGAATATGTAGAGGAATATTTGTTTTTCAATAAAAATCTTTAGGCATTTTATGCTTAATAGACAGAAACAGTGGGAAAAGACCAGTTTTCTTTATGATACTGTACATTAAAAAAAACACTATTTATATCAACATTTCCAAAATAATATCAGCCAAGTATAGTTTTATGATGAAGCTTCCCAGCACAAAAAGTTCCCAGCACATTTGCATTAGATTATGAATAAGGGAAGTCAGCACACCGTATAGATTTTGTTAGACTGTGCCAGATGGACCGTCAGCGGCTGTGCTGGGCTTTCGGACATCCTGCCCACTCATGTCCAAGCAAGCTTCTTGCCATAAATATTGCACACCTCAGCTGTCGGGCAGATGAGAGCACAGAGCAGAGCACTCTCATTAGGGCTGCCTGGCTGGCCTTGGGCACGGAGAGCTCTTAGGCTCCATATTAACCTCTAGACAAAAGCAGTTTCCAGTTCCCCGTTTGCAATGTGATCCTGCAGCCAACATTCTGCCTGAGAGGCCAAATGTTTCTCGGACAGACCTCACTGCCTGACCTCCTAGGATACATCACAGACCACATCCTCCATGCCGGGGGTTATGCTGAGTCGAGCCCTGTTCAGTTCCAGTCCGACTTGGGTGCCAAGGAGCCAGTCCTCTCCAGCCGGCGGGACTTCGGCTCGCTGCCTGCCTGGTGTCACTCAGCCAATATAATTCCTCGGGCACCTCATCAACACTTGACCAGATGGAATGGAATAAAGGAGGTTTTGTTCCATCAGTTAAATTGGATGCATAATCGTCCACGGCAGAGCAGTGTTTCAACATGCGCTACTTTGGTTTTCACCTTGAATTGACATTTTAACTTAATTATTTATTGGTGTTTGCCATATGTATTACGGGATGTAACATGATATTGCTGATTTAATTTTGATACACTTTGCTGGATTACAGTGTGACTTTAATGTACATTGTCCTGCGCTATAAAAAGGGAGTATTGGTATATTACATTGCAAGGCAACAGCTGGTTTGGAGGTTGTAACCATTTGTCTATTAGCAGGGGTGGAAGTAAGCCAGTGTGGTAGACTACACCATACAGGTAAAAGATATAGTGGGGGAATGCCGTACTGGTAAGAGATATAGTGGGGGAATGCCGTACTGGTAAGAGATATAGTGGGGGAATGCCGTACTGGTAAGAGATATAGTGGGGGAATGTCGTACTCGTAAGAGATATAGTGGGGGAATGCCATGCTCGTAAGAGATAGTGGGGGAATGCCATGCTCGTAAGAGATATAGTGGGGGAATGACGTACTGGTAAAACATTTCATTCTTATAAAATGCAGCATGTCAGTTGCATGAAAATGAGGGAATTTACCCTCCATATCGCGTTGTGGTTCAATCTTACAGAGGCAGGATATGGTAGTCACCAAGGGGCTGAGACTGAGAAAAAACAACTGTTGACAAGTCAATTTTGGCTGCGAGTGACATTATGCCACTTGATTATTACATTTTTTTAATAACAGATTGCTCTGTTATTATGCTGTGTTATTAAAAAAGATATGATTAGACCCATAAAAGCATTAAGTCCCACACTGGTAAAGAAACTAAGACACAAGCTCAGAGCCTGTTAGGGTCGTCACTTAACACATTCAAATTTCAGAAATAAAAATACCTTGCAGGTCACCAACCACATTTTTTTTTTGTTGCAATTTTGTAATGAATCATTCCTGGAAGACCTTCCGTGTGGTCAATAGCCTCTGAGATATTGCTATGGGGTCTGGGACTTTTATTTATTCCAGCCGTATTGTCAGTGCACCCCCCCCCACCCCCCACATGATATCTGGCTGAATGGTCCTTGTAATAAAAGCTTCTTCAAGCAGAACAAAGCCGCGCATTAATCATTTAGAAAGCACCTAGTCTCTTCTTCAGGGTGCTACGGGACTCAATGCAAAATCTGTTAAAGAAATAGTTTTGAAAACTCTTACCAAAGGTCAAGCAGATGGATCAAGCGATAAAAGTCAGTTCAGATAGAAGTCAACGAGACAAAGCGAAAGAAGTCGGTTCGGATAGAAGTCTACAAGACAAAGCGATAACGCATCCGTCTTCTTCTGACCTTTCAGAATCCCCTCACATGGGCTTTAGTGGGCTAATTTAGTACACCTCACGGTGACTCTACCACAAATGGTCACATTATTGGTTAAACCCGACTAGCGGTAATCTCTGGGTGGGCCAGGTGATAAGACTCTCTGTCCTGTGTGGGTGCAAGCCTGATGTGTTTAGAAGTAACATCACCAGCCCTGTTAAATCTTCTAAAGTCCCACTCCGACGTGAGAAACTCCACAGGGGAACAGGTGAGGGCATAGTGCTCTCAACTTCCCAGGCCTGCCCACTCATTCTCTATACGAGGGCCCTAAACAGCACTTTTCATCAAGAGTACTCAATAAGAGGGTGCCTGTAGAGACGGTAATCAAGGTTGCTTCCTGGTAATGGAAGCCTTCTGGTCGACACGGTTTATGCTGCTCCAATGCCATGCACCAAATGCTTTGTGTGTCCTCAAAGGTTAAAGTCAAATGTCAGCCCTTTATTTGTACTGAGGACAATTCATTAATAACTCTCCAGATACGCTGCCCATTAAAAGATTTACCATATTAGAAGGTGAATCCATGATGAATTCAAATAAATGACGTTTGGTTTCTTACTGTATGGTAAGAATGGGGCAATTTGAAAAATTACTCTGCTGAGGAACAATATGTTCATAATTTTTTAACCATTTTTATTGATAAAAACAATGAGAACACAGTACTTCGTTCTTTTTCCCAAATTGATGTAATATTGAAATCCTTTGAACGGACCTTTGAGAAAATAGTTATCTCTGAGTGTTTTGTTCGGTAGTCGATTGATAATAAAAAACCCAGAAAGTGTGCTTAGGCACTTTCAGTATAAAGAAGAGAAATAACGAACAAAATACTATGCAGTATCTTTCAAGTGAAATCTCTTTTAAAACTCATCATGCTAAAGATTAAAAAAGATGAAGATTAAAAAAATATATTACATGTACTCTTCAACTGCCAGAAATACCATCTGCAAGGAGTATCGTGTTTTGGGATGAAAGATCACAGCACAGACCTTATATTTGTGTATAATATGTGTTGTTCTATGGATAACAGCATCTATTCAGAATCTGGGGATTGTTTGGGTTTTGATGAATATTTATGTCTGGAATATTAATATGATGTCTAGATCATCTTTATATCACTGTCTCACATCCTACTCCAGATGTCACAGATTGATTAATGACCCTACTTTATCTGATGCCAATAGTGTGATAGCAGAAGGCATAGCTTCAGCTTAGCTGTTTTCTTGGGTGCCATGATTATACAATACCTCAGTAATTCATTATAACGGGTTTCGCAAAAAAATAAAAATTGATCCCCACAACTTCAAAGTTTAATCTAGTGCTCCACATGGATTTCCTATGCTTGGTGGAGATGAGGCTTTAGGAATTTGTGCCTGCTTAGAGAGGTGTCTGCATCATGTCTGAGAGGGCATTCTGGCTGAATAATTTACTGTTCCCAGAGTGTATGTACTTCACAGTCAAACTAAATGCAAAGCATTGTCTAAATGTGTTAAATACAAAACAAATAGCAGCGTGGTTATACAGTAACTCCTACTCGTCTCTCAGTGTCAGAATATTTGTGATCTCAATTCTTCATAGCCCTCCCAGACGTGTAGTGTGTGCGTGTGCGTGTGTGTGTATGCGTGCAAACGTTATCGTGTCTGTATGCGTGAGTTCAATCCCTCAGTGTAAGCTACTCCCCATGTCCCACTCGTGTCGGCTAATGAACATCCGTGGAATGAAGAACTCTAATGGAATTACACTTTAACGATGTTCGCTGTTTTTATGATGCTAATTAATTAGATCAGTGTAATCTTCAACTCCCCAAAATCTTCCCACATGAACCACATAAACACTGAGCAGAGGCTGGTTGCCCCTTCGGCATGTCGTAAACGCCAGTAATGGTGTGCTCTCCTCCGACGAGTCCTGGCTAATGCCTGTCCCCTAAATGAAGCAGAAACAGACTGGTGGGCATTTACTGAACATTGAGAGTGGACTGGCATACCTAATGCCCGATTCGATTATGAACGTGTAATTTAACCGTCTTCTTGTTTAGCGCTGAGCAGAGGTTTACAGGCTTAACATACATTGGACGCTGACAGCAAAGTTTTCCATTACCCGAGTAAGGGGTCGTATAGTACTTTGAGGGTATCTCATCAAGAATCCCTATCCTTGAAATCTACAGTGAGTGTTCTACACAAGGCTCAGCGTTCTATGTAGAGGCATAAGGCTTTCAGAGGGGGAAGAGGATACCACAACCTTCATTACATGGAGTCTGTAATCCGTACCATCCATACACCAGGCCTCATCATGATTGGTGCTACAAGCTCGCATCCTGGTGCATGCAGGCCTATGCACTGAAGAGCTTTTTGGTAGGAAACACAACAAAATCTGGGTGGTGTTTGCCACTGCTTGGGTTTATTCTCTCAGCTGTTGCCAGATATTACGGAATGTGATGAACTTATCTGTAAGGATCTGAAAGAATAAGCAAGTATCAGCTATACAGAGACTCCATGCTGTCTGTGACATTTGGTTGTTATGTTTGATGATGCAATCCTCAACAGATACCAGGCAACCATCAAAACATACCGTACCTTGAACCCAAGGACCCTTCAGAAGTTTCTTTTAAGCCTGCTACGTTATATGCCGTGTAATGCAGTATTAATACACATGCGTGTATATACATATGTATGGACTTGGTTGTTTTCAATTCACATTTAAAATGCTCCCGTCAGGTTGATGGTCACCCCCGGAAAGTGAAATATCTTTCCTGGCTTGTGTTCTGATAGTTGACATTCTGCGCACTGCGCCAAGGCAACTGGAAACAAACATTGCAAATGAGTCAGTCACATGGTGAAAACGACCTTGCTTTATGACTTAAGTACTTCCCGCTTATCCTCGTATGATCTGCCAATTCCATCTATCACTCTAATGACGTGGCGGAGAGCCAGGCTAATCAAGCTCAATTACTTCTCATCTCATCGGTGACTGACAACGTAGCAGTACTGTCTCTTCTTGCAGCCGCCTCTGGAGCTAAAGTTGCGCGTACGCAGCTAAACCCGGGTGAAATACTGTATTGTTTATCATCAAGCGTTCAAAGGATGTGGGCTACAGTGGAGCTGTTGGTTGTTTTCCAAACCTCAGAGTGATCGCCAACGCAATCGTGAATAAGCTTGATTGATGTTTACTCCATTGTGCATCTTAATTTCTTCTATAAATTAACGAGCTCAGAACCGTTATCACCCCATCGATGATATTTCATGGAGTGGTAAAGATCAAACAACAGGGCAGAACCAGTGGAAAATAATCAATGCGCTTGATTAGTGGAGTCAGCATGTCCAGAGGACTCCTGTCGCAGGGATGCAGAAAGCAGGTCAATGCAGCGACAAAACACAAGTCAATGCTTATACACAAATCCATTTTATATTACAAAGACAATTAATTACAGTAAGCGAGAAAATATGACTGGGGTTTGAGGGACTTGAACACGGCAGGACATCAGATTAATCTTTTCGGATGAGAACCTCAGGCAACCGTGTGTCCAGAGTGTTGTTTCGGCCTTCTGCCCAAAAACACTTGTTTCCATAATGTTTGTTTTCCCCATTCAGCCAATTGCTCCTCTAAAAAGGCTGAGGCACCGAGCGTTGCCGGAGGAACAGAGGTAGGAAGAGACCGTAAATGTTTTGATTGGCCTCGGTGCCCAGGGAACGATAGGACCCGGCCTGACCCGACACAGATGGTGCCCCGTGTTGGTTCTGATCGTCCTTCTGCCCTGGGAAGCCCAGCCATGCCATTCTCTGCAATTGGGCTCAGCCCCCCCCCCCAGCCTGAGCACATACCCAGCCATGAGCAGACCTCTCAGTCAGGCAGGAGGGGGTGGCCACTAGGGAACACAAGGCTCACCCCCCCCCACCCCCACCCCCCCTCGCACAACTTGGACCCGTTCGCTTCCAGTGACCCTCCTCCTAATTTGTGTGTTGGCTGTCAAACACTGATAGCAGGCAGAAGCCGCAGGTCCCCTATCAGCCAGCCAGAAGATTAGGCCCACATTGCATGGGGATGATGATTTGTACGTGCAGCGGGGACTATTAAATAGCCAAATTTTAATACCAGACCCAACACATTTACAGCCGCAGAATAGTGTCCTGTCTGTCTTCACTAAGGCTGCTGCGTAGCAATGGTAATCGCGGGAGGACTACGGATCAGTGAGTAGAAGCCACGGCGACGCTTTTTTGCAGGAGAAACAGAAGCAGGACACCACATTATTCGCTGGGGGGACGTCATGTTTCTCGTAGGCCTGTTTGAAGATTACCTCGTCAATCGCAGGGAGATAAACGCAGTGGGGCGTATCAGGTGTATGTTATATCGAAGATGCACATAAAGGCGCTTGCGGTGTAAACTCTGAAATGCAGTGTAAACTCTGAAATGTCATTTCAGACCAAAGCTGGCGGATATCGTCATAACATCTATAAATGCTTGACAGTCATAAATTAATTACTGGAGCCCAAGTCTGGGCCAAAGCCTTAGCACTCTGCCATATTTCTGGAGGATGTCATGAATCTTGCAGTCTAAGCCCCAGCATGGGACAAGCAAGGTCTCCGCATTGGGGAGAAACTGTTGAAATTTTAAAACGCATGTTACAAAAATAAGTCAACTTCATTAAAAATGGAAGTATAGCAGAGGATTAGAGGAGGGCTGGATGAGGCCTGCCTGCAGGGTTTCTCTGTGCTATGCTAGTTCAGGCAGAACAAACAAAATGGTGTCAGTGCTGTTAATTGGCTCTAAGTCCCTGTCCAACACTGTGGCTTCATGTAGCCCCTCTACTTCTGCACACTAATCTGCACACAGTGTTAATCATCAGTGGTGCTGTGATTTCTACAACAAGGCAAACTGTTGGCCGGCTGTGTGTGTGTGTGTGTGTGTGTGTGTGTGTGTGTGTGTGTGTGTGTGTGTGTGTGTGTG